>JAOTJB010000004.1:35315082-35349111 GCA_027123815.1 Erythroxylum minutifolium
ATTAAAGAGTTTTTTTTAAAGGACACTTCCATATGGTAAATAACAAAGATTTCATTAGTCAAGGAAGAAAATTAATAAAAGAGCTAACATTTTGAACTGAACTGTAAAGATTTTAAAAAATTAATCACTTAATTGAAAATTTTCAAAGCGTGTACTCTGGATTGAATAAAAGGTTGAACATTTTAAGATCATAGTTTATGAAAAAAAATAGTGGCCATGATTAAGCTGTATTAGACATATTTTTATCAAATGAACATCTATATATTATAAAAAATAAAGATTATGTTAGTCAAATCAAAAAATTACTAATGAAAGTAAAATTTTGAACTAAACTGTTAATATTTTAAAAGATTAATCACTTAATAACAAATTTAAAAACTAGTACATTAAATTAAAACAATTTAAAAAGGGTGAGCACTGTTGAGAGCTTTAACAACCACCAAACAGTTAGTCTCCACAAGCACCCTCTCCTAAGTTTTTTCTTTCAACTAGCTAAGCACTTCATTCCATTAGTTTCACGAGCAAAGCATCCCACCCTATAGACTTGTTGCACCTCCAATAAAGTTCTAGCGTCCTTTTGACACTGTGATCAATGATTGTAAGGATTTATTAGCATATTTACTCATGTCTCTATTGTTTTTGTTAATAATCTACGAATAAAATTGTTCACTATCTTACTAGAGCATCTTATTTTTACTCTGATCGTGTCCTTTTTCGAGATTCTGCTTCACCTAAACTTTTTCTTTGCTTTGTAAGGATAGTTCAGTTTAATGAAGTTGATTAATTTCTTAAAAGAAAAGGGGTGAGTACTTTCAATTTAATTATTTATTTATAAATTAACACAAAGAGTCCATGGTCATCAGGCCCAAGTCCATATGAAACTCAAGACACAATGAAAAAGCCCGGACAAAGTGTGAACGCGAAGCCCGTATCTGCTCTGCCTTTCGCAGCAAACAAACACAACGTTTTTCTAGTTTGACCGGTAGCGGCAATCTGAGTTTTTTCTTTCTTTGCGTCGTTCTAAAATATTTAGTCAGTCAAAATTTTAATTGATTATGCTTTTGGGTTTGCTTCAGCAACTTGGAGTTTTGATCTCTAGTACGACTCCTATTGTAGAGATCACTTTATATATAGTTTTGTTTTTGACATTTTCTAAATATAATAAACAAATTGGATTTTCCAATTACCACTTTTCTTGATCCCTCTCTCCGTTTCCACCTCCCTCCACCACCACCACCACCTCACCCTGTGAGGAACATTCCGATCGTCTACACCTCCATTGTTCTATTTATGTGTTTTTTGGGCTGATTTTGTGATATTAATTCACTCTCTACCACCCAGTGTTTCATCTTCTTCCTTCACTTGTTCTTCCATTCCGTGGTGGGGTGGTTAGGGTTTGGTTTAGGGTTCATCTTACTTTCTCTTCTTCAGTTTCGTTTTGATCCGCTGTACAAGGTTCTTTTCCATTCCCCTCTTCAATTAACGTCTATATCTGTGTGTGTTTGTTTATTTATATATGGATTTTGATTGCTTTAAGGATTTTGTTTGAGATGTGATGATGATGATGATGGTGATGATTTTGGTGTAGATGGAATCATCAGGAGGAGTAGGATCAAACAGTAGTAATTCCAGGAGGGATGGAATATTGTCAGCTTCAAACATATTACGGGCACCCATTTCCACATTGTTGGAGTATTCGGGTCTCTTGAGAACTAGTCATGATAATAATAGGTCGCTTCACCAAGATATGGATTCTTTGATCACCAACGACGGTGGTGGCGGTGGCGGTGGTGCTGGCCCTGTATCTCCGGTCATTCACAGTCATCGACTTGATGATTCATCTTCTGCTGCCCCTGCCACCACCACCACCAATGGAGAGGTTGCTATCAGAATTATCGGCTCCGGTGAACGTGATCACCGTCGAGACCCCTCCACCGCAGGCATGGTTGTTGGGTCTCCGACAGCCACCCAACAGCCTTTGTCGTCAGATATTCAGGGTGATTCGTCAAGTGTTCGCAGTAGCAGCAACAGCTACAGCTCTGGTGATGATACTACCTCTCAGTTGCGTTCTAGCTCTAATGCTGATGGGGAGACTACCGATGGGAGTGGGCCTAATGGAAGGGATTCTTCCTACCAGAGATATGATATTCAACAGGCTGCCAGATGGATTGAACAAGTTCTTCCATTTTCCTTACTTCTTTTAGTTGTGTTTATTCGACAACATTTGCAAGGTACTCTTCGCTTGTTGCTCACGATTAAAAGATATCATCTTGTTCTTTTTCAATTTGATTATCATTGTTGATGAATATCCTTCCTATATTGCTTTATTGCATTTAATCCAATTCCTTCCTTCTTAACTAAGGTACCATGTTAATTCTTGTTATTAGATTACTTCAAAACACTTTTTTTCTAATAACAATCAAGAGTTTGTGGATGCATGATTGTTTGCTGCTAGTGTTTCTTCTTTGACCTGGTTGATTGGCCTTTATTCTCTTTAATGATTTTTAGGGGATTCTTCATCTCTACTTCCCATTTAAATTAATATTGAATCTGAAGATGCATAAGAATATATGTGGGATAAGCCTGCTGATGACTAGTATCTCCTACGTCTGTGCTCATTGGTCAGTTTCAAAAGAAGTAACCCACCTTTTCTCATCTTCATTGGCCCTGTTTTTCAGCTAATGCCTTTACATATGCAGTCACCCTGTTACTTGTCCATGCATTTGAATCCAAGTCCAGCGTGGTTTAAATTGGCTTTACCTTGATCCCTTTTAACAGTTAGCCCATTGTTTCTTTCCTGTCGCCATAATAGTTTATTTGGGGAGTTGATCCAAAGAAAAAGTAACTGTTATAAAATAGGAACCAAGAGAGAAGCAGAGGGAACCAACTGAAGGAAATAAAAAGGGAACATTGTAAATGTAGGGACTATTTCGACCACTATCAATTTGTTAAACTATAGAGAAGGTTAACTACTTGATTTTATTGAAGACAACCTAACCTATTCCTTTAATCTTTTCAGTGTCCAAAATGGACCTAACACTGCATTTATATTCCCTTGAATTTACTTTCTCAAATACTTGACACATTGTCGAAATAGTGTTTGGTGATTTGTGAATCTTTTGCAAGTACTTATATTCGTTTCTTTCTAATATTCAAAATAGATAGTATTTTTCTATAAGTGCAGGCTTCTTTGTTACTATTTGGATAGCTGTTGTCATGTTTAAGTCAAATGATGCTCTTCGGAAACAAACTGCTCTTAAGGTACATATTTTTCTTAACACATAATTATTACTATTTCATAGTTTTGTTGAATTCTATTCATTCATCTCTTAGTGGGTCAAGAAAGTGAGTATTGATCTGTCAATTAATGGTTTCTGCAGGGAGAGAGGAAAATTTCTGTGCTGGTTAGCATATGTCTTGCATTTGTGCTTCATGTGGTTGGTGTTTATTGGTGGTATCAGAATGATGACCTTTTATACCCATTGATTATGCTTCCTCCCAAATCCATTCCACCTTTCTGGCATGCTATTTTTATCATCCTGGTGAATGGTAAGTTTGTACTTACTAGTTGTTGAACCTTTTTTGATATATTGTAGATAGATGGCTGTAGAGAGAGAGGTTGAGTTCTACAAAAACGCACACATGAATGTAACTACATCCAAATTTGTGGAGGCTGTTAAATGGAAGATTCCTCTCGAATCTATCTCACCTTTTGATATATTTTGACAATTCAAGTGATTGCCTCTCATGTCTATGCTTCTTTTTAAGATTTAAAAAGACATAAGGTCGGTATGTGTGGGTGTGTATGCAAAGTCCTAATGGATATGTCATGGATCTTAGTTCTTTATGATCATTAATTTTCTCTAAATCATTCATCATTACTGTTCAGATACTTTGGTCCGGCAGGCAGCAATGGTATTCAAATGTTTTCTTTTAATGTATTACAAGAACAGTAGAGGCAGAAATTATCGGAAACAGGTGAGATAAGCTGTGGGAATCATCCATGGTCTTTTTTCCCCTAACAGTTGGATTAAATTTGTTTTGATAAGATCAATTTTTCATTCACTAATTTTTGCATTTTAAACTTGATGAGCTTTCGATCATGCCAGTCCAGAAATTTTGGAAATTTAGTTTGTGAACGATATACTTCATGTAGCCCTTTGTTTTCTAATTCATTTTTCTCTTATTTCCCAGGGTCAAATGCTAACATTGGTTGAGTATTTGATGCTTCTGTATCGGGCATTGTTACCTACACCAGTCTGGTACCGTTTCTTTCTTAATAAAGAATACGGAAGCCTTTTTTCGTCTCTAATGACAGGCTTGTACTTGACTTTCAAACTTACATCCGTTGTTGAAAAGGTACTATCCTTATTGCTTTTGTTTGTAGATTTCATTATGTTCTTTTTCTTTTTCTCTACCCTCTTATCTAAGATTCAAAATTGCAGGTACAATCATTCTTTACTGCTTTGAAGGCATTATCTCGCAAAGAAGTACATTATGGAGCTTATGCAACATCAGACCAGGTAGTCTTGTTCTTCACTTACGAATGACCTCTACTATAGTGTTTTTAGAATACCACTGGGGCACGTTCAGGAAAAGTTGCCAGTTGTGTTCTTTGCCTTTTGTTAGTGGAATCCTATATTAAACCAAAAGATGCAGTCTTGTTGTTTGTTATGAACATAAGAGTTCTTTTGGAAGAAGGCAAAACAACTTGGGAGAGTAAAGTTGGGGCCATGACATTGTTTGCATATTCAAACTATTTAATGAGCCGTAAGCTTATGTTCTGTCCGCAGATATGGTTTTATTTATTTGTCTGAAAGTGAATAAAGATTGTTTGCTACTGAGCTAGAAGCTTTCTCTAACTTGAGAGCTAGACCATTAGGTCAAAAAATGAAAAAGGTGGTCGTGATTTTACAGTTTACTTGAGAGATGATTTCTCCACTGAATCCTTAAATCTTGAATTATGGTGAGCATTGACTTCTTTTGCTCTAAATTCATTCAAGAGATGCTTCATTTATTAAATCGAGGCATATTTAATCTTCGTGTTCTTTTCTTTTGTTTGAAAATTCTGTACTTATTTTGCTTGTTTGTTAGTTTTTGACTACATTGAGATCATAGGAGAATGGATACTAATGTGATGATTTATTAGTACTCTGTTACATTAACCTTGTGCTTATGGCAGACATAAGAAAGTATGCAGTAGTTGTGCTTAGAGTTTTGTGATTATAATGAAATTTCTGTTTTGGAATGTACTAAGAACATAGATTTAGCTTTCTCTTTTCTTATTCCTTTATTTGCTCAATGGAAATCTGCCCCAGCATGTTAAGTGACCAGTGATTTGATGACAGGTGAATGCAGCAGGAGATCTCTGTGCTATATGTCAGGAGAAGATGCATGCTCCGATTTTACTTCGTTGTAAACATATCTTTTGTGAAGATTGCGTGTCTGAATGGTTAGTTGTTAAGATCCAAGAATTTATTTATACTCTATGCATCTGTTAGCTGTTCTGTTCTTACTTATTTTTATTGATATGCCATCAATTATGCAGGTTTGAGAGGGAAAGAACGTGTCCCTTGTGCAGGGCTTTGGTGAAACCTGCAGACCTTAGATCCTTTGGTGATGGCTCAACGAGTTTGTTCTTTCAGATATTCTAAAGTCATTCTAAAAACTAGGAGATTTTCTGCCTTACAGCTCAAGTACTTTTTTCCCAACGAACATCATAATCTGATGCAGTGACTGTAATTCAGCCTGCCTTGTTCCGGAGTTATAGCCCCAGAAACCAGACGATAAGAGTAGCCAGAGCTTGACTGGCTGTCCTCCCTTCAGTTGTATGGAAGAGGCCCTAATTGTAACTAATGGAAATTCAGAAAGGAAGAAGTTATTTTGAAGACTAACAATGTATGTAGTCCACTCCCATTAATGAATGTTCTACTTCGGGATGTATAATATTTTGTTATGAACTAATTCTTTATTCTAAGGGCAAGTGTATTGGATGAGCTCAGTTTTAGAGATTGTCTCTTGCTCAATATGAACTCCGTTTTAGTATAATAAGTGAACACTCAAATAAAAAACATCAGCAATTTGGTACATTGAAAGTAGAATCATAGATGCTTTATCTGTAAACAAGAAGATAGCTGCATGCACAATCACAACAACAGATGCATACCAAAAAGAAAACCATATAAAAGAATAACAAATGCTTACCTAAAAGAAAACCATATAAAAGAATAAGAAATGCTTACCTAAAAGAAAACCATATAAAAGAATAACAAAAGAATTGAAGAATCAAGAACCAGTATTACATTAACAAAAAAAACACAAAATCAATGCTAAACAACCATGTGAGAGAGTATCCATTTCAATCAGATGATATGGAAGCATGTGTATGTGAATTTGTTTCATCTTCTTCCTTGTCCACAAGGATATGCTTGGTGTCTTGTTCTTTGGTATCTTTAGTATCTATTGGCAACTCTTCTGTTGAACTCAAAGATGCAGTAAGCTCTGAAGGTGAGGTTGGAGACACAGGTGATGGTGGAGTAATAGATAGCATTTTGGTTAAAGGGTAAACTTCTGTAACTTCCTCACTACTTTCATCCAAATAAACAACATCCTGCATTGTCAGTTGGTGGTACTCGACAATTTCTCTCAGAAACCGGTTCTCTCGTGCATACACAGAGTTCTCATGAGCCAACCGAGCCTTCTCGGCCAGAAGTGTCTCCAGTTGTAGCCGAATCTGAGTTTTCACAAAGGAAACTGTAGTTGGTCACAGCTCACAATCATATGTTAAAACAACTAAGATATACCAAAAACAGAAGACTAACAACACAAATGTTTTAGATAATCAACACCATGAGTTCCAATACCAGATCATCATCAGCTGGATTGTCCCCCTTCTCACGACTCTCTCGCAGGATTTTATTCTCTTCTTCTAACTGCGAACATCTTTCCTTTGCAAAGGCCATATCTGCTTTAACTGTTTTTAGTTCACGAAGCAGAAGCTTCGCTTTAGCAGCAGTTGCCATTGCAACCTGTTACACAACAAAGGCTGATCATACACTTCACCAAGAGATGAAAACTAGAGCTCCAAAGCCAATATTTTGATAAGAATATTAGATGAACAAAATGCACGTGTTAAATGTTTCACATTACATCAGAACATCATCAATCCTCATGAAAAACTACCACCTTCTTAACCATGTCCTCTGATTCAGTATAACTTCATGCCTTTCAATGATAATTTCATAATTTTCAGTATAACTTTAGAAATTTAATATCCTTTTGTCTCTAAGGTTTGATCCTTTTCCATTTTAATGCTTGCACATTTGCCATCAATTGCAACAAAGTGTTTCCAATTTTACTGGATTTCAATAAAAAACAATCACAAAGTTCACCAAATAAACCCATGATCCACGATCACATAGTTGCCACCTTACGTCGCGAGATGCCTTCAGTTGGGTTTCATGGTTCGTTTGATGGTTATGTAGCTGTGAGCCTTCATTCTGCACAATAGGAATGCTTTCTTTTCGCTTAATTTGTAACTTGCGAGTTTCTTGGATGATGTCTGCAGTCTTACTTTCGACAATATTGCGGCTTTCCTGAAGAAACAAGTTGGTAGAAATAAATTTAATTCTACACTCCAGAATGGATAAAAGATCTAGTGAGTATGCACAGGCATCTGCAGGGACACTCCAGACTATCTGAACTTTTTTCTAGTAACCTATATTAAATATAGCTATCTATATTTAACTAATTCCCTCAATAATCAAGGATGAACCGCAAGTAGAATTCACTTCAGCTGTGAAGCATAGTATATCAGAGAAATACGAATCGCTGAATGCTTTAACAAATGGAAAGTGTTGCTAAAACAGGGAAGAAAGATGATTAACATGGGAAAACAACATCAAAGGATAGTGAAAACCACGTCAAAAGGTTATACAAGTTAATACCATCTAAACAGATGCAGTGAATCTAGTCAAAGCACTACCTATGTTACGGATACAGTAGGAAGAAACTGACAAGGATTCTGACTGTGATCCTTCCAGGAAACAATCTTAATTTCTCACCTCAAAAGCCTTCTCAAACGTATCACCAATCTGATTCAGTGATGATGAAATTTTATCTAAGCCTTTTCGAAATGTTGGATTTTCCATTTTCTTGAATCCCTCAGGCATTGCATTTAACTGCCGGATGTGTAACAGAGAATATAGATTAGAGAACCAAAATAAGAAAAGAAAAAAAGCTTACTTAGGCTTCAGTTTTTTATCGTCACATAATTTTCTCTGATGCATTGTACAAGTCACTTTTCCGAAGTTAATATAATCACCTCACTATCTGCAGAGGTGTTGGATATGTGAAACCTTGATTTTTTAGGAGATTCAAATTGCTGAGATAGGTTGTCATCCTCGAGAATTGCTTTGGCCTTTCGAGCAAGAACTCCCCAGAATCCTTTCGAATCATTTTGAGATACATCTTCATATGCATCAAACACCTACATTTTCAGAAGAGGTGTTCAATTATCAAAAAGGAAAGATGACAAGGGGTTCAGGCGTCCAAAACTAATAAGCAAAAGGAAACCAGAAAACAAATGATTTGTAATCCCAGACCCTCTTTGTCATTTTTGGCTTGGCTAAACTATGTTCCTTACCGGGAGTTCTTGTTTAAGAACAGCATGCCCATTTAAAAGGAACATACCAATCAAACTGAACTCAGAACTAGTGAAAGAAGTGATGTTAGTTTTCTTCCGAGAACCTTCACATCAATAGGTCATCCACTAACCAAAGAGAAAGGGTGTGGCAGTTTTAAGATCAATTACATATGAAGCTGGTAAAGTTCTCTTCTGATATCGTATAATTTCACACTTGACAACTGAAACAAACAAGAATGATGAACAATGAACAAAGATGTGCTGATATTTGGAGACCTTTCATATGATATGATCACATACCAAGAAAAAAAATTAAAAAAAACAAAGGAATGAGCAAAAGAAAAACCTTAGATCTGCGAGGGAGAGAATCTCCAGTATAGGCATAGGAAACAGGGGAATAACGGTGAGTGGCAGAGGCTCTGATGGCCTGAGCAGCCAGAGTTGATGATGACGTAAATGTATGCGAGGAGGATAAGGTTTTATTGCCATTATTACTATAGTTGTCATCATCATCATCCTGTGTTCTGTAATTAATCTCTTCTTTGAAAGTGGATGCTCTCATCATCCCACCTTTTCTCCTATACGCCATCTTCACGCAACCAACGTTACCGCCACCGTCAACCACCACCTTACGTTACCTATAAACGAAGAGAGATGGATCAGCACCACGTTTGGCTCCTCCGACAATCTTCGCCACCTTTTGTTGTCCAAGAAACAATCTTTTTTCATTCTTCAATATCAATAAAAGAGAAAAGACACATTTCTGGTAAGGTGGCACCAATAGAACGCACCAGAACAAAGCCATTGGATTTCCAAACTTGGAAATGGTATTGAACATCAACGCCTTGGATGATTCCTATTAGTTGACTTCATTTAGCGTTTTGTGTTCACGTTTCCACTAGATTTGTATTAGATGAATATCTATTTTAGTTTTTTTTAATTTCTTTTTACTGCTTCAACAACTAACTTTTGGCGTGTTCCCAACTGTCATCTTAGTTCGGACGTGCGTAGGTAGTTACAGGCATTTGCTACTTCTTCCTGAGATATGTCGGATATTAGAAAGCTCCTAACTTTCCATTTCTCAGGGAAGCTCTTTTGCAACATAGAAGTTCTCAGTAATCAACAACCGTACTTCAACCTAATCTCTAGACATGGCCGTACTTAGAAAACAAAGGAATGACAAGATCATAATTTGGAACCATAGTCAAGTTTACAGGTAAGCTTCTGTGGACCTTTTACTCGGCTGGAAGCAGATACCTCGTCCCATCAAATTTGTCTGAACAAGCCGTGACTTCACGAATGGTAGATCGAAGATAAAAGGGGAAGATGTCAATTTCAAGGCTTGTCCCGTCTCCGACATAGTACCAAGTTCCTGTCTTGGAGGCACAGTAGCTATAGCTTGGCCGTTACTTTCATGGTACTGGCAATTAAGATTTTGTGATTGGTCTGTGACACGACGAGAACTTGATTGCCCTGCTAATGTTTGGGGCCATGAAGATGGTAAAACGCTGTGAATGTCAGCTGATGGCATCTTCGTATCTGTCTTGCTTTTCTCTGATCCAAGAGAGCTTACTTTATCTGTTTCATTCAACCCAGAAGTTGAAAAGTTCAAATCTTTCTTTTGATTCTGTTGTGCAGTTTCGTTGCTAGTAGTACCTGTAACACCATTACGGGCTTCACCTCTAGTTGAGCACAAGGTAATCTTATCGTTACGATTAGCCATAATTCGCACTGAAGTATCATGAATTCCTACTTTGTTACAATCAGCATCAAATTTTGCAGTATTAAAAGCAGTAGGCATCAATCGGGTACAGGTGGAAGCCGCAACGTTTTGGCAGTAATCTGAACCCGGAGTTGGAAAATCCTCAGCATCAGTTGACCATCCATTTAATTTCTGTTTTGCAATCATTTGAGCTGTAGGCCCTAAATCTTTAACAAACAACTTTAAGCTTTCACGATAGCAGATATCCTGCTGCATCACCTGCACAGGAGGAAATGTCACTGATGAGAAATCCTAGAGCACAAGGGAGTGCGGATTGAAAAGGAACTGCTTTCTTATTAAGACCTACTTACAAGCATTAGCTCTTTTGAACTACCAACAATTGGATGATACATACTGAGTAAGGGATCCCGAAGTTTATATGTGGAACGCCTGTCGGCTTCAGAGAATTTGTAGGTTTACCGTCAGCACCACATATAAAGAAGCAACTCCCTTATATAAGCTACCAAATTCTATATTTCAGCTTTATAGAAAGAATCAAACCGCATTGCGCTGTTTTTCAATATATTCCTCTAACTACCCGATAGGTATTTAAGTATGTTTGCATTCAGTGCCAAGAATTTGAAGTCTGAAAAAGCAAGGCTATAGAGTTCACTTAATTACGTGAAGTTGACATCCACAAATGCGCCATTCCATTGGAACATTCATTTCTTTTTGTTTGTTTTGCTTAGTGTTCCGCCGCAATCAAGTTCTTAATTTCAAAAAGTGAGATATGAGTCAGCTCCTTACCATGAAACAGTTCACGATCTTGTCTATCAGAAATAATATTGACACCATAGCATCCAATCTTTTCTTGGACTGCTCTTTTCAGATTTGATGAACCTTTGGTTGAAGATGGATCTACTTCTGTCATTACACCAAGTCTCATGTCATTGGATTTTGAATTTGTTGCCAGGTTTCCAACTGAATTATGAGTGAAACACCTTCCTTTACCTCGGAGCCTTCTGCTGCTTCGTCTTCTAGTTTCCAAGAATTTAATTTCGAAATTCTCAGGATCAGTCCTAAGAAGATCAAAAATCTTCTTGGCTAATTTATCTATAGCATGTGCCTGTAATATCCATGATTAAACATTCAGTTGACAGAAACAATTGCACTTTGTGTCAGCAAAGGAATCTTACAATATTGCTTTAGGGCTTTGACAGGGATTGTATCATACCTGCCTAAAGTAAACGGTAGCTGAGGAATTGAAATGCATTGCATTTCTTGTTATCAGAAATACATCATGCTGCATAACAGTCAAAGATTATCAGTGAGAAAAAGGGTTGGATGTTCCATCTTTGTTGAATGATGAACTTATGTAATTCACACGCCATTACAAAGTTATTCATATTTTTAACTGAAAATTGACAAATATGTACTTCGAAGAGAGCAAGCAAACCTCAAATTGTTCAAGAGTTATGTACATTCCTTCATGAAGTTTAGCCCTCATGGTACCAAAGTCCATAGGTTCTTTGATTATTTCATAGTAAGATTCCACCTTTAGACAAAAGCCCATCAACATAACATTTAAGGACAAGCAACAATAGTAATATACAGAACATGAATCATTGAGAAAATACCAACCTCACTGGGATCAACAGGTTCTGCAAAGATTTCACGAGTATCTCTCCTAAAGTTTTGATAAAAGGACAGTCAAAACCAGCAAGCAATTACTGTAATCTTTTTTTAATTAAACAGCTCATACTCACCTCTGCAACAAATCAATGACAAGCTCAAGTATGCGTTTTTCTGGCATCCATGATGCAACTGATGTCCTAGATGATTGATCTGATTGATAAAAACCGTAAATCAGTAACGGAGAATGTGAACCAACCATAATTCGAGTAATTTTCTGGAGACGAGGAGAGAGAACCTGGATAAGCAGCTTGATCTTCACTCAAGTCATTAAGAATCGATTGATCTGATAAATTGCAAGGAGGGAAAAGGAATATCATTAGACCAGTCGTTTAAGGATAATTTGCCAGAACATCTAAGAAGGAAAACACATAGTACTATGGATTAAAGGATCTTTATCACTTGGTTGTCTTCTATCTTGCTCATCATTTTTCTTGGAATCCTGAAAGACAACTCACAAGACACATTGAAGATTAACCTTCGAGGACCCACAAAAAAGAAAACAAAATGCATCATGTGGAGATTACTCCCTAGGAACAGGTCTGTAAATCTTGTGCTTGAGGTACAAGCACCTTCTCAAAAAAGAACAGCAACTGAAGTTAATGGAATAAAAACGAAAACTAAACTTTAAAAAGATCCTATAAATAACTGTTCATAGCCCTCGGATAAAGGAAGTAGCTAACGGTAATAGCATAATACAAACAATGACACTGAAAAGAAAGATAGAAGGATAAAAAGAACCTGAGAAGCTTTAGATGTAGAAGAAGAGACATCTAGAAGTGGTCTAAGCTTTCTCCTTTTCTTGGCCCTTGTTCTAGAAGCTGGTCCTTCAATGGCACCAGGAGGTTGGCGGTATCGTAAATTGCTGTTAATGAGACTAGAGTTAGAGTTAGTGTTAGTAGTGGAAGTACGGTTAGTTTTAGTAAAAGGTGGCCTGGTTGGTTGCAGACGAGCCTTCCATGCCTCTAAAGCAGAAATTCTGGGGCTCCTCCTGTCTCCTTCCCTCCAAATCCTCCGCATTTGTACTTTTCTGAAAAATCGGCATTTAGTAAAATGTCAAATCATTATACTAAAGTTAATACTTCAGAACGTTCGAAATCATTCCGTTTTACATCACCATGTCTTCTTATCTTTTTCTGCTTTCTTTGCCTTCGCTTACTCCAAAATGACGAAACCAGAAAGAAAATCAGTCTTGAAGAGAAACAAACGAAAGACCCACCTGGACATTCGCACGGACTTGGAAAATAACGATCAGCCAGTTGCCATTTTTCTTTTCTGTTCTTCTTTTGCTATAAAAGTTTGTCTTTTCCCTAACTGAACATAATCAGAATGCAAGGTATAAGAGCACAAGACTATGCTTTATACTAAGTAAAGAAGAGGTGGGCACACACAAACAGAGAGTGAAACAGAAGCGAAATGTGAATAATGGAAGGAGGGATGGAGGTAGAGGAGTGAGTGGGTTTAAGCTTAATAACACGTGAGGAGTTACAGGCTTATAGCTAACAGCGTAAGTGTTGTTCCCAAATCAGAGGAGATACGGGAAAACCAAGCTAGGAAAAAACTTAAAACCAAGATCGTGTCTTATCTAGCTTGAAGCCGTAGGAAGCCATTATAAACATACGTTAGACGTGTATGTTCAAAGCTTAGGACATTCATACACAGCAAATCAAACAAGAATAAGAAGAAGAGGGCATCTCTGAAAATGGAAATGAATAATGATAGGATTAGTGGGTGTGAGAGAGGTGACGAATTTTATTTGGATAATTGTTAATGTTTTGACGTAAACGACTAAATGCAAACAGAAAGAAACAGAAGGGGACAGATTATCACTAGCTAATCCATTACTACACTTACTTACTACTACACAGTTATCAGACAGACGGATCACAAACAGACAAAAAAGGAAGAAGAATCAGCTCAAAGATATGTGTCTCTTTCTTCATACTTTTTTTATTTGGAGGAAGTTCGTTCTTTTATAGAAACCAAAGTCGAACCCAAAGGCCTGATCGGCCTAAGAGAAGAAGATTGGGGAAGAGTAAAAGCAGGGCCTCATTGGCCCATCTAAAACATGATAGGCTAGAGGCCTTTTTTATTATCCAAACGGAAAAACAAAAAGAATATGAAAACAAGTTTTGATTTTTACTTGTTTACATCTTCAAATGCTTGCTTTGGAACATCAAAAGCAATTCCATCTTCCCGGTTTTTACTTTGATTTTTCTGGTCAGTGGATTTTTATCGGCTTCTATGATCAGTTCTGTTTTCGTTTTCTTAATTATTTCATAGTTTGTTATTAGCGTCTTCATCGTTGTTGGGTATTCATGGATTTATTTGGGGTTCCTTTGAATGCTGAAATCAGATTTGAAAGTTCTTTGTTTTATGTTTAATACTGAATTATGTCCGCTTAAAACATGCTCAATTTCTAAACTTTGGGCTATATTCATCGGGCTGATCATCTTAACGCCGTCTGAAACTAAGATTTCTATTATTTTCTGGGAATTATTCGATTCCCATTTGTGATATCGGAAGTATCAGGATAATGTTGAGCTCAGAGAGCGTGAGTTTGATAGAATTTCTGAAATAAAGTTAGCTCCTTCTAAAATAAAAGATCGTACTCCTCAAGAAATCGTTTGTCGTGACATTTTTGAAAGTTTTTTGAAGAGGAACAAAGTTTCTCAATTAAACTTGCATTTCCCCACCTTCTACAGGAAATGGCAACCTATGCTTCTCTTGTCTGTGGATTTTTGTGCTGTACTCTTAGTTTTCAGGACCCTTGAGAGCAGTCCTTTATCTTACCATGACTCAGAAATACCAACTCAAATTCAAATATTTAACTATTTTATTCTTTTATGTCATTATCCTAATTCAAACTCTCTCTTTCACACTCACATACACTCTCATAAACAGCAAATGCAGCAAATGGTCCGATCCTTTTTTCTTATATACGTGTGGATACCTGCTCATGTGTTTTTATCAAGTATATTTAGGATCTCTATTTGCAGTGCTACTTATCCATATTTTCTTACTGTTAATCTCTGTGCTTTTGAAAATTCACTCTGCTTGTTTTCATTGCTATTCTTTTCAGTTTTCTCCCATGGACACAAACTCGCAAAGAACATCCCAGGTCGTACATTCGCCTGCTACTCACTATCATCTGGGTGGTGATTCACTAGTTGAACATCCGACCCTGACAGAGTTATGCACTCTATGCAGAAGAAGGCTTTCCCCTGATAATGATGATCTTGATGCCGTCAGTATCTGTGGGGACTGTAAATTTTTGCTTCTTGAAGATCTAGGGACTCCCACACGAGATTTTGATCAAAGAAGGTCTCCACGACCAAGAAGAACTAGACATGCCAGCTCTGAGTCAATTGAAGAGCTTTTCTCACAGCAATTATCACATATGATTAATCTGGCTAGGCAGAACCAGTCGCCTCTTACTTGGCAGGATAATCAACTCATAGATGATGATGCTTCTGGTACTTCGTTAAGGTATACAAGTGCCCGTACAACTCCAAATGGATCTAGAAGATGGCGGCACCTTCTTTCAGACACTGAAAGTGAAAGCTTTGATTATCTAGATTCTCTCTATGGTGAGAGTGAAATTAGTATCAGTCGCTACAGGCCTTTCAACAGTGAGAATGATACCATTTCATTTAGTGCACATGGAGGGGACTCTGATGCTTCTGTGGATGGGCGTGTTCTCATGGACGGGGAAATGTTGATTCAACCAGATGATGGAAGTGATGTTGACAGTGATACCGACATTGATCCTATGCATACTGGTTTCAGTCAGTGGAACTCTGATGACCTAGAAGATGATGAAGAAGAGGAAGAAGAAGGTGGATGGGAAGAAGCTGATATTGCCGAAGGGACACATGAATCTGGAGAAGCAGGAGTTCAGCTTCATAATTTTTTGAGTTCTAATCAAAGTGAAGGTAATGACCATGTTAATTGGTATCAGCAGCCACACCCTTTTGCATTGGAGGGCTTGAGAAATTGGAGAATCAGGGGTGGTAGACAAGCATATAACCATGGCATCTTCGAGAATCTGGTGGAATCAGATTTTCTGGTGCACAGACAGAATTCTGGAGATTATCTTGATGCAACAGGCTTTGAGGAATTGCTTGAAAATCTTGCAGGGATAGATAACTCAAGAAGAGGAGCACCACCTGCAGCTGTATCTGTTGTGAAAAGCTTGCCTCGTATTATCATTGATGAGAAGCATGAGAAGTGTGATAATCTAGCCTGTGCAATTTGCAAAGATGTTTTATTAGTTGGCACTGAAGTTAATCAACTACCCTGCCTTCATCTGTACCATCCATCTTGTATCTTGCCATGGTTGAGGGCACGAAATTCATGTCCTCTCTGCCGGTATGAGCTTCCTACAGATGATAAAGATTATGATGAGCAGAAGCGACGCATTAGGGAGAGACTGGGGATAAGTGACATTCGGCAGCAGGATGTGCGCGCAGACACTTCAGCTGATGCCTCACACGGAGCTCAAACACTTCCAGCTGATGAAATTGTTCAAGTTGGGGTTGAGCAAGCAGATGTTCTTGACATGGACATAGACTCAAGCATTGGAAGCAAGGGTCGGAGTAGATGGTTTCTCCTTGCTGCTGCACCAATTGTTGGTCTTGTTGGATTTGTACTTGTGGTATGGTTAGGGAAGTCTGAAAAAAGAGAATTAATAAGTCACAGCTTCGCAGAGAGAGGCATGCATCAAATTCAAGTTCCTGCCACTTCACCCAATCAGAGGGATAGCAGAGGCAAGAGATGGTGGTCAATTTTCGAATGGTTCTCTAGGTAGGAAGACTGAAGGCCTTTTAGCTTAAAATTACTATGTGTTGATTTTAAAATCTTATCACAACTTGGTGATATGCTTGTCATTTGCAGTTTTAAATCTAATGTATTGAGTTTGGTTTTGAAACAAAGTTTTCTCACATCAGATTTCCAGTATTTGCTTAGGTAAAATTCATGCTTCACATACTGACAGATTGCAGAACTTTTCTCACATAAACATCAATTTTTGAGCCGACCGCAAGGCAGGCACCTTTCATCAAGGACCTTCCTAGGCCGTCTTGCTAAAACAATTGTGTAGTTTTCATGCCAGGTGAGCCAGTTCTCAGATGTGAACATCAAACGAAAATATGACAAGATTCATTGATGTATGTTGTTATGGTCGTGGTTGACTCTTGTTAGGTTCGACATGAAGGTGGCTGCACAAAAAACAGACGCCATTATCCTTATAAGTTGATTGTTAAAGTTGGTCTGAATGTTATTAGATGTGCTATAAACTTAAAGATGCCTTTTATCACATAATGTATACAACAAAGAAATCTGAAATTCTCCGGTAAAATTTATCTGCAAATGCTCACAAAATTTCTGGAGCGTTTTCCAGAGCTCTAAGCATAAGCCAAGAAAGTTGATTTTACATTAGCAACTGATTTAATCCATAGCCTCTCTCATCTCTCTCTCATCTGGGGAAGAGTCAAGTCTTTTACTAGTGCTAGTATGTCTAGCTATTGACAAAGATCAACAAGGAATGAATTGCCATGAATACGGAAGGTTCATGTCGGCATGAACTTGCTGCACTTCTAGAAGAGTATGTTGAGATAGAGCACGATCCATCCAGCCATTGAGAAGATCGCAAAAATATGAACCCAGAACAGGACAGCTGCAGCCTCCCTTCCACACCCTCGGAGATTAGCAACAGCACCTAGATTCAGGAAAACATCATGTTAAGAGGAATGAATGTTTTGTTATGCTAAACTATCATGTTATGAGGAATGAATGTTTTGTTATGTTAAACTAATCTCTTCAATTGATAATCCTTGTTCTTGGATGATGGAGTATAAAGGTGATACATTCATAGTATGTGAAAAGAGGAATTCATGGTTTGACAGAAAGGAAAATCTCTAGCCTATGCTGTTCCTTCCATATTGCTGCTTACATACATACAAAAATCATGGATCTAAAATGTTTACTCAGGTCAATGATACAACCCAAAAACAACACGGAGGATCCTCCGATAAGCATTTGTCATGAAAAAAGATGTTTGATGGCTTCTTATGTTAATCATGTCATTTGAACATGCATCGAGAATGTATAGAACATGGTGAATCATATTACCAGAAAGGATAGATGTAGGCATTGTGTGCTGAAGTAGGAGGACAAACCGAAACATCTTATCATCAGCAGGAAGGAAGCCGAGCTTATCAGCTAAAGTTACTATACCAAGTCCAGCTGGAGGCACCAAAACTAGTCGACCAAAAATAATAGCAGCAGTTGTCCGTAAACCAAGCTTAGAACTTCCTGGACCTGCAAGAAAGTTCAGTAAGACCTAGTAACATGATAAGTATCATGAATGAGATTGTAGCCCTGTGATAACAACTTACCATCAACAAGGTTGCCTCCCAATGCCAACAAGATGCATGGAATCATGGCCTCCCTGGTAACCAAATGCATCATTAGCTAATCATCCAAATGCAAGGAGATAGACTTAAAAATCACCAAGCTCGTGCACACACTGATGGTGCGACAAAATGGCATCAGGAAACTGAACTACAGACATACACTGGCAAATAATAGGTTGGAGAGCAGTACATGGGGCAACCAATTCATATTTGGAAAACTAAAATACTGAGACATTCTTAGGTGCAACAGTAAGTTATTAACAGTGATACCAAAAAATGCTAGCAATCTGTTGTTAGTTTATGCAATAATTTTTAAGTTGGTACAAACCAGGTATTAAATTACAATATTCAACATCAGAATGTTGTTCAAACCACGTTAACATAAACTAGTTAAGATTTTTCCAAATCAAGCAACCTCTCAACTTCATACAAGAGCCTGCTTCTCACATCAGTATATTTTCAACAAGAACTTTTTTAACTTCTGCACGCATAACTTGTGAATTAACTGCATAATTGACAAGAAAGCTATCCATCAAAGAAAAGTATCTGCATGCCCTCAACGTAAGTGAGGCCTGCAGTATCTATACCAATGTATCGTATACTAATTAGATTAACCAATTACAAACTTAATAATCCTCAGCTTCTCTTTCAACACCATGCCTGAAAAAATTTTCAGGGCTAACCACCACGGAAAACATTTTATTATGTTATAGTATACTCCAGAAATAGCAGATAATCAATCAAGATATCAAAGAGATAAATGTCATAAGCTCTAATTATATTTTTTTATAAAAGATTCAGTTGAGCATACCCAAGAATTATGCAGCTATCAGTGAAAAAGAAAAGTGGAGCATCAGATGTAAAGATCAATCGCTTGAAAAATGGTATTGCACCAAGGACCATTGCTAGGATCTGCAGGAAACACGTTTGCTCTTAATCAATCTCTTGTATTTTTCAAACACATCAAGAGACCTAGAACAAACATTTCTCTATGTGCAAGATTCTCCTTGCATGTAAGTAAGAAAATGCATTAAAGATTAATGTATTATTTCAGAAAGATGTGGGGCCATCGCTGTACACAAGTCTATAATCCGGAAGATGTAAGCTAATAAATATCGTTTAACAAATGCATGAATCAGCTGAAGTTATCTTTAATTAGGCACTTTAACTTCTGTCCAGAGTCAGACAAAGATTAATAAAATTTCCTTATAAAAGATAACAGTAAACTTGGACCTTTGGCAAGGGATGATCAATAGAGGCAAAGTAGAAAATTAAACCTAATCATGATCAGCTTAATGCCTATTCATGGTTAAGCCAAGAGCTAAATATATAATTTGATGTTGCAGTCAAAGCATAATGTTATTAACAAGCTTGATAACATTATGAAAGATATTTCCTATTCATTATCATTCCCCCAGGATCCTGTTTAAGTTTCCATAGCAACAATTTAGAGTTAATCAGGGATAACATAGAACTGTACACTCTAGGTTAAGTTACAACAAGATAAAAGAAGTCAAAAGATTGACGAAAATTATGAAACTCACCGAAGCAATGATAGGCGGTTGAAGGATTTGCTTGAGCTTCAATTTCTCGTAGAGAAAAATTGCAAATCTTTTAATCTGCAAACAGGGAAATAGAATGTAAGAAGAAGAACAAGCAGCAATCTTGATGTGATATTATCGTCTTTTTTGGTTGGACTAAAAGATTTTAGTTATTTCTTAACAAAATAAGTCAAAAATATTGATCCCTCTAACAAACCTTACCGACCTATCGAACTCACTTGTGCCATACAGATAAATCTAGTAGCTATTACATTTTACCTTATATGCATGGAAAAGAAATACTAAATATGTTGGCTGGAGTCCACCTGATACAGTGATTTTTTCTATGTCATTTTAATACTGATGGGAGATATCCTCTCTGCAACAATGAATAATGGTACATGATGCTAGAATACAGAGAATAGAACTATGCTATATATGTAAACATATAAAAGCTTGTCCCACTAACCGTTCCCTTCACTGACGCATTTGAATCTGTTTCTTCCTCAGCTCCAGCAAGCAATGGGACCTGCTCTGGTGCAACATCCTTAGGAGGGCCTTTGATGGGAAGATGTCCATCCTCGATATCAAATGTACCTTCCGGTGGAGGTGCCAACATATTGAATACATAAGTATAAAGAATGATAGCGCCAACCTGGAATGCATGTATTGAGGTTCTTCCTTCAGTGTCTTGATTTAAACATAAAAATACAATCCTTTAAACTAAAGGAAAATAAGGAAACCATAAAAGATTGCATTTTTATCTCTGAGCCACTTATAAGGAGAATCTTGATGTTTCTTCCTCTAGAATACATGCATGACCTTTAGACTGAGAGCATCAATACAAGGACACACAGTGAAGATATCAGCCAAACTGAGGTGGATATAATGTTTTAATTGAAGACTGCATTGTTTTGCCTGAAACGGGACAGCATCTTTTCACTGGAAATTGCCACCAACGATTGACAACTTGTTTGGGTGTCATATTGTCCATAAATTATTTTTCTTGACTTTGATATCATACTTAATTTGGAACTACATCTCGATAGTGAAAATGGAGGCATAATATTTGGAAGAATGTGCAAGTCATTGATTCAATCACTCTCAAGAGAGAAAAAAAAAACAATTCATTTCGAAAGGACACCTCAATATGTATTATCTAATGCGGGGAACTGCATCTATACCTATCAATTTGATGTGATACTTTGTGTTCCCAGTAGTTTTACAATACTATAAGAAACATATAATGACCTCAAAACTTACCCACTGGCCAAATGAGATATAGGCAGTGCCATCTGTGCTACATTTATCGGAGTCGCCAAAAGGGTTGGAAGTATCTCTACATAAAGCTGCAATTAAGACAAGTGGCACATTTCCAATGTTCCCTGCAATCATTATCAATGGAATTATATACCAGGAGCTCTTTTATGACACAAAGAGCCAAACAAGTGTGTAGAAGCCAAAATTTCACATTGCACATCTTCATGGTAAAAAGTGCATTGCGCGGACTTATCATGTCATTGCATAGAATCGTAGTAGGAACAGAAAACAAGAATGTATTAAAGGTTAAAATTTATAAACTAAAGAGGCTTACCAATTCCTATCTGTATGATTGTGAACTTGAAGAATGGATATGGGGGCCGAACGACAGATGCAACAACAAAGCCTATAATTGAACCAGATATGGAGCCCAGCAAAACATTCATAGGAATAAACCACCTGAAACGGAACAAGGTGTTATGCTAAAAGTTGCCTGATAAAGGAAAAAGTTTACAGTAAAGGGGGTGCCAAATAAACAACTACCATTCCAACATCTTTTTTAAAGTCACAGCTTGCCCAAGTTGAGAGAAAATCAAACAAGGAAGCAACAGTGAAAAGACTAACTGCAAGATATGGTTAAAAGAATGAGATAGTGGTAATTCCATTTAACAATTTAAAAGGAAAAAAACGATGTTGATTAATAATGACAAAAGAGAATAAAAGAGTTACCCCATTTAGGAGTTTCCTTCCATTGGCAGGTAAGATGTTAACGTATTTGGAAGCCATTAGGAATCCCAAGAAGCACATAGTAAAGACTTTTGCAATTGGCAGAACTGCAATCTTGATTGTTCCCAACACCGACTCTCCTCCAACATGTTTTTCCATCACTGCTACTGCCGATAATAACCTCTCCATCTTCTGTCCCGAAATTTGTAGATTCTAAATCCTGTTATAACTAAAATTTTCAGGCATCTGCTTCAGATGACTCCAAATGATGCAGCTTGAAACCGTATATCCTACTGTAGCACCAAAGAAATTAACTGGAGTGAATTGGTGGAATTTATGACATATCAATCTAACAATTATGCAATGGATGAAAGAAAACATAGCATAACCCCGAAACTGGACAAATGACGTTTCTTGGAAAAGACCTACGAAAACAAATCTATGTAGCGCCCGTTTAACAAGTAAATTGATTCAGCAGCTTCTGAGAAGTTCAAAGCCTCATATCCCTTACAATTTATTATTTCTTTTTGGTTTCAGACTGAATGTATCAAGCAAATCCTCATGAATATACTCTTTCACGTCGCCATTCCCCAAGCTTCATGTTTGCACACAAAAAGGAAAAAGAGAGAATCATCCGGAAAAATAAAAAGAGCAAACAAAAGGAAAAATGAAACCGAGAGGAGAGATTTCCAAGGTACGAAAAGAAGCGAAACCTATTGACAAATTTAGAATCCTGATCCAAACACGAGATAAAAACAACATAATATAAGCTAACTTACCAAAGAAAATGCTAATCTTTTATTACCGTACAACTGTTACCATAAACAAAATAACAAATCTGATAAGAAGGATGCGAGAAATAGAAAGGTACGCCTTCAAGAGAATCAAATTGTGTACAAAAAATCAGAAAGAAACAAGAAAACGAAACCTAACGGAGAAAGAAATGCAGGTGAAGTAGAAAGTGTCTGGAACATAAAGTGACAATCTTTGGAACAGTGGTCGTCGAGCAATTTCACAGTATCCAAAAGAAAGCTTCAAAAGTATAGTGAATCAGAAAAGGTTAGTTATGAACTACACGTACCTTTCGTTCGGATTTTGCAAAATTGCAGAGAGGATCTCTGATGTATTTGTTTTCCCAAGAAAGAGAACGCAACACAGCCAACTTCCTGTTCGCTCGTTCGCTAGATGTTGCTGCTGCCATAAATATATTCTTTTTGTCCTTTTTTTATATCTATTTTCATTTTTGCCGCTGTAATGAAATGATACAACATACAAGTTGGAATTAAAAAAAAGGTTCCAGCTTGTTCTTTTATTAATTATTATTGATACTGTCTCCATCGCTGTAATTAATAAGATTCCCGAAACCACCGTCTCGATGTAGTTGTCTTTATTATATTAATTAATTCGCACTACTTGTACGATTCGTATTGTGTTTCTACTTTGTAATATGAATTTGCTCTAAGATCGGAGAGCTTTTGATTCTTCCGCGCATGTCTGTGAAGTGTGAAATGTGAAGGCAACAAATTCTCATAACCAATCATATTCAGACATCTCCGACAAATGTCGTACTACACGAACGTGGTTGATGCTGGAATGGATTGGATTGGATCCCACTTTTTAAGTTCACATGTTCATATGAAATGTGTAATATGCATACACGTGGGTTTGCTTAGAATGAATAGTGAGACAAAAGTTGGCAGTTTTGGTCGTGGAAATTTTGGTACCTAACTTTGATGAACTGATAAGACATAGCAGGTCCTCGTTATAAGATAAGTATGATATCAACATCATAAGATAAGAGTCAAGGAGATAAGTTGATATGATACAATTACTTTCGTTCTTTTCTATGGAAGAATGTAGATGATGGGGTCAATTGGTCAACCCTTTTTTACCTTTGCCTCGATATCCGTCTCTAACTTCATAGTTTGTACATAAATAGGTAAAGTCTGTACCTTACCTGACATCAGCCAAATCGTCCATACCTTACCTAACATCACCCGGTCTCATGGCAGAGCTATCAGCCTATCTCTCACCTATATTCATAAATGAGGGGTGAAATAATTGTAATATAAAAAGGAAAGCCTAAATGGTTTTTTGGACATGCGATGCAATGAACGTGGACATACATAATCGAACAAAATAAGTTAAGGTGCGAGAAGCGGATTCGTTTGGGATTTGTGATGTGAAAGGCAAAGGGAAGAAGGAGCCAAAAGTCACACGCGAACGCGAACCCTCAAGCCCTGACTAAAGACCACTCCAACTACGTAATTGGTCTAAATGGTAATTATAAAAAGGGCTTTGTGTTCGAGGTCGCGTTCATGGGCCGTAGAAACAAGAATGGAACTTCTACAATCCTGATTCAGGCCCATGCGTCTACGAAGGAATACCGATTTAACAATGCTTTTGACCAAGGATCCATCCTAAGCCTGACTCGAAAACTTTGAGCGTTCAAAACCATGTCGTTTTCAATAATCTGCTCAAACTCAGACAGCACGACATGAGCCCTTCTAGACTCGGATTGATGAATGTTTGAGTTGATTAAGAATATCAGTCAGCCGGTAATATAGGTAGATATTCAGATTAGGAATTTTAAGGAATAATTAAGAAGAAAATCAGATCAGATGATAATGATGATCATCAAGAAGTGCGAACCAGAACATTACGGCGCATCATATCCTTAAATTCCAAGAAATCAACAAGCCCGTCGTGATTGCGGTCAACAGAGACGATCATCTGCTGAACTCTGTCAATCTCTTTGACTTCCGGCAATCCCAGCTTTCTCAACACTACTTGCAACTCGTGTGCAGATATGTAACCATCCCCATCCTCGTCGCACACCTTAAATGCATCCCAAAAATCAGCTTCCTCTTGCTTATCACTGTCAGTCTCCTACTCCTCCACTGTCTCGTACTCTTCCACCAATAGCTCCCCGAAGAAAGCGTTGTCGAACGACGGATGGAATGAAACGAAATCTTCGAACTCAAGCCCTTCGTTGCCAGGCCTCATGTGAGACTTGACGGTCAACTCCAGCTCACAAAAGTTGGTTTCCAGTCCTAAGACCGAGAGTGCTTGGCTCAGGTCATGGATGGTGATGATGCCATCGCCATTCTTGTCGAAGAGGTCGAAGATACGGCGGAGACGAAGAGAATTCAGGCTTGGGCTGCGAAGATGAAACGACGAAATTTTCTTAGGAGTGGCAATGGACGCTGTTTCAGCCATGTATAAAGATTGAAGAAGGGGATGATGGAGGAAGGAGAAGGTGCGGTGGTGGTGGGCGATGAAGATAATCTCTGATTCCTCTTTGTCATCCTCCTCCTCCCGCTCCTGAAATGGGGAAATCACCCGCCATTTCGGGTTTGGGCGTTGCTTGCTTGACCAAGACCAAACAAACAACGCCTTATTTACTATTTTTTTTATTGGTTATTGTATATCATAAAAAAGTCACTAGTGGGCACTTGCCTAGCCCTAAGTTTCAGTCGAAAAGGTTAAAACTTTGACACTCCCACGGTACCGTTTTCTCCAAAAGCCCTCTTCTTTCCTGTTCTCTACGCCTCCGCCTACGCCACTATTTGCCGCTATAACTTCCCTCTTAACTCCAGGTATGTCCACCTTTTACTCTTCCTGCAGTTTCATAAACTCTTTACTAACTTTTCCTTTTTGTCTTTTATTTACTTTCGATTTCAATCACGAGAAACTGCATGTTTCTGGATTTTCCCTTTTCCTGTTTGAAATTTTTTTTAAAATGGTCTTTTATCTTTCAAATTTGTTCACTACAAAGGGTGAGCTTCGGATTCGAGTTCAGATCTCCACTAAAATTAGGGTTCAGATTCATTTTTCGTGTTGATTGCTTGTGTTGCTTACACTACCTTTGCCTCTCACTTCATTTCTCTCCCTTCTTGACGCAGTAGCTTCTATGGAGGATTCTTGCTCCTGCGTGGATGAGACCGTCGAGAGTAATCCTTCTTATCCGAAAGATTTGGATGCTAAAGACCCAAAATTTGAACCACCCTCTCTGGGTCCTCTTACTCCTGATACAACCAAAGAGAATGGGAACTTCCCCTTCAATTTGAACTCTCCCCCTACTCTGCCCAAGCTTCTAATTTCTGAATCCAACACAAATGACATCCCTGCTAGCCCCAAGACACCTCAAGATGGTGTCTTTGATCCTTTTGCTCCTGGTCCCAATGAAATGGCCATGGCTCCACACTGTAAGAAGTACCTTGATGAAGCAAGAGCCAGTGTTTCACGCTGTCTTAATTTTACCTCTTCCTTTAGAAGATGTTCTTTTGATGTAGATACTTTTACAGATGAAGAGATGTTTGAAACAGTGTATGAAAATCTTTTGGAAGCTATAGTATTTAAGCAAACCGAGGGTGCTCTTACTCAAGTGCCGAATGAAGAATGCGATTCTGATGCTTGTAGGACGCCTCCATTAGCTCCTCGACTAACTGGGCTGGCTGAAACTTGTCCTGGTGCTCCTCTGAAGTCAACTGTTAAATCAAGGGTTATTGACTTGGGATTGTGTAGAAAGCTTGAGTTTTGAGATTAGCGGACTCTTGTTGTTCTGCATTGCAGAGAATATAACACAACTAACTCTACATTGAATTTGACACCATCTGTGTACTAATCGTAGTGCTTTAACGTTTTTTCTTGGGTTCTATATTTTGTCCGTAGAGATTATGTTTTATGATGTCTGACTGACCAAGATGACAATTTAAGAGCAATATTGTATAGAGTTTGTCAATTAGCATATGCTCTACTTATGTTAAACAACTCTTTTACTATTCATATATGTTCTCATTTGTTGTGTTTGCTTATTTTGTCTATCTTCGGCATTTGTTGTGTTTGCTTATTTTGTCTATCCCCGGCTGATTCCTTTGTTTTTTCCCCTCTTCAAGCTGTGTGTTTGTCCTGGAAGGAATGGTTTTGATGATTGTTTACTGTTTGAAAAAAAAGCTAGGAGAGCTGATGTTATGGCTTTCAGGTCTTGTACTTGAATCATCACATTGGATTTCTCTTTTTAAAAGGGGTATCTGAAAAGCTTTCAAGTGAAGCATCAACATGGTAATTTTGTATTGGTTCTGGATCATGAGTGGTAACTGCCTAACAAGTATAGCCTTTTGGTTTTACAAGATGCCAATATCCAGAACTGTTTAGTGCAAGTGACAAAAGGTCTAAATCCCGCATGTCATCCCACGTTCCTTCTTACTACAGTTAGGAAGCAGTATCACTACTTTCCTTCCATCGGGCAAGTTTGAAGGGTTCTTCGTGAGATTCCATTGTCTAAATTATTTGAACTTCTAACTAATAATGTGGTATTAACAAAGCAAATACAGATATTATCGTGAACTCTAAGGGAAACAAGACTATTATATGCATCCAAATCTCTGACGTGCCATGACATGTGAAGCATGAAGTTTAAGAAGATGAATCACTGGTTTAGGGGAAAAAGAAGCAGAACTTTAATTCACGCTATGCTGTGTACTATTCAGAAACACCTGATCAAGTGACTAAATAGGTCACAGATGATAAAATTGTTCAGCAGAAGAGGAGCGTATTAAATAAAAATTCATCAAACCTAATCTCTACAGGATTACGAAAGATCATAACTTGGTTTTACTCTTGCACTCCTGGCTAATGATTTTCATGGAAGGAACAGCAATGGTAAATCGGCAATTAGATATTGCAATAGCATGCCTTTTGATAATCCGGAGGATAGTGACTCTGCCTGGGATCCTAGAGCTAGTATCCATAACAGCTTGACCAGCAATTATATCAGAGATCAAAGATGATGTCTCTGAACCCAACTGATCTACCTGAACCGTCAGTCTACAACCAAGAATCGCAGAACCAGAAGAAGGAATGAGTCCAGGGGAGAGCTCAGCTTCTCCCATCTGGACTCCTCTGTAGTAGACGAAGCTCTTGCCAACTCCATGCTTGAAGCTTGCCTTGTTTGGGTTATGTACCTCGATGGTGAGATTCAAAGTTAGGTTGAGTTGGATGCTTACGACAGGGAAAGAGATGCGAGGAGATACGCCTTCCACAGTCGCCGAGAGGAGCTTGGTCGTAGGTTGCTTGGGCTTAAACACGGTCAATGCTAAGATGAGCATGATTATGAACAACAGCAACAACAAAAGGAAAATCCCTCCTCCCACTATCGCACATCGCCGGCGTCTTTTAGCTTTGTTATCATCATGATGATGATCGTGTGATCCTGTTTTCATTTGATAGTTAATTAGAAAGAGAGACGGAGAGAAGGAGGCAGTTACTGGTATGGTGAAGAAGAAGAAGAAGAAGTAGAAGAAGGTGGTTGAGAAAAGAAAAGGGTTGATATCATATTAGAACGGAGAATGGGCCACGTGCCAAAGATAATAAAGTCCAGCTAAGCGTCAACCGTAATTAATAGTCACTCAATTGGAAGCTTTCTGTATCAGGAAGTTGGGAGTTAGGCAGTATCCAATTTAATGCCTGTTATGGGCTTAGTGTTAACCCATTCATTGTAATGTTGAAAAACGTTGTTCTATGTGATCCGATAGGTTCGGGTAGGTTTCAAGTCAATTAGTCCAAATAAGTTTGAATTTGCATCAATTTTAAGCAAATTTCGTCGAGTCACGCCTTTAAAGAATTAAGTTAAATTACCCTCGTGATAGATTTAATCTAAACAAACTCTTATCGGTTTGGCCGGTCTTTTTATATTAATAATTTTTGTTGTTAAACATTGATCAGTTTATTAATTAAGCGGTTAATTTTTATAACTCAACAAGTTTTTATAAATTAAAATAAATCAATTAATTTTTATTTTTTAAAAAAATTAGACCAAAATTATACAATTAGATGAGGGAAACATATTCCTGATAAATCCTCTAAAAGGTTCATGTGGCACTCGATCGATGTAACGTCCAAATAAGTGACTCCGATATCAAAATGGCCCGCATAATTAGTAAGTCAGTCGGCCCATTTATTACTCTCTTGATATATGTGTCGATGAACAACAGTCCAATTCTTATTGAACAATTCTTTAATGCCTAAAACTATAAAATTGAGAGATCTGTCTTTAAACAGTTTTATGATGGTTTAATATCGATTGAATATTTTAAACTTTAAATCTCTTGTTCAATTTTTAAAACATTGCTTGTAACCTCTAAAAATCAATTAATGAAGCAAACGTTGACACTTCAATATTTTCGAAGTGGCGTAAAAGAACAGCCAGTCACGTATTTGTCTTCATTCATATATAAAATTGATGGTGATAGGTTCATACTTTTGAGAGCTAAACGATTAATATCAAATTCTTCTTTTTTTTTTTTCAATCTTCGCTCGCTTTTTATTAATATTCAAGAACATTATGAACAAATACAGTCGCTTACAAAGATGAAGCTGAAACTCGTATATCAAAAAAGGGGGGAAAAAGAAAAAGGGAAAGGACTAGTACTAATAATAGCAACAAGCATGATAATGGAAAAAGTGAATCCTAATAACGAGTTGTGTAAGCCGTAAAGGGATGCTTACAATTTAACTTTATTTTTGTAACGGCAATTCTGCTGCCCAATAGTCCTATTGGAGATAAGGACGGTAATATCGCAGGACACAGTAGCAGTGAATTTGACTTTTATGATCTTGATGATCTTCACTTTACCGGATATTTTGGTGTATATGTTGATGGGCAACACACCGGAAGTCACGTCCTGGATTAGCTGGGGGTCGGAAAACAAGCGATCGGCCATCACAGTTACGGTCAAGTTCATGGCTTGGGTCCTGTCGGAGGCAATCCTGCCGGCTGGAATGGGAACGTCGCCAATGGCCTGGTTTCTGTAATTGAGAAGAGCGGAGCTGTTGGTGTACTTCATACTCACTTTGTTGGGGTTTTTGAGGGACATATCCACGTCCAAGGTGATGTTGAGATTCACCCTCACTCTGGTTGCGTCGAAGGACGTCTTTATGTCCCTAAGCGTGACTGAGTCAACGTTGGTTACTGGTCTTTTGGCCTTGAACACCGTCAATGACAATATCACTATTACCAGAATCACGGTCAGGATTACGCCTCCGGTTATCCCCAGGCACATGTTTCTGCGTCTGCGCTTCCTCTGACGAATCAGAGCTGCATCATCATTAGTATTAGGCCCTTTCGTGTCCTTATTATTGGGAGTTTCCGTTGCAGATACATCTGCCTCAGCAGCTACTCTTCTTGGATTTAGAGTTTCTTCGTCCATCGTTCTCTGATCAGAAATAAGCGAAATAGAAGAGAAACTTTATAACTAACTGTGCGATCTCTTCTCTTGTGCAGTGCGACCAGTAACTCTGGATTGAGTTCTCTTCTTCCTTCTCTCCATCTTCCCCCCCACCGCCTATTTATATCATATCGCGTGTTGTTGATTAGATGCCGTCGCCGCTAGGATTGGATGATTCTGAGTAGGTAATCTGGAGTCGTTATTTATTTAATAATATAATGCAATAAAATGTATCAATTAATTCATACAAAGACTTTTAATTTTTTTATGGTAAAATACAAAGAATTTACCCTTGACTTTAAGAAAATTCCTTATATTTATAATCCTGAAAAATATATTCATTTTCTTAAAACTTAGTACAAATTAATTAAAATCCTCTTAAAATAATAATTTATTGTAATTAACTTAAATAATTGATTTAAATCATAATTAATTAATTTGCGTTAAATTTAAGTATTAATTATATCATCGCATGAATAATATTTGTTTTATTCACAAATAATGTTTAAATATTCGAAAATTATTTTAAAAATATAAATTACTTAAATTACAACATAAATGTGCAACTTCTACCTATTTTGTATTGAATGAAAGAACAAGGAAATCTTCAACCAAAAAAAAAAAAGAACACGGAAGTCACACTTGAATCATTTTGGATACGGGTGCTTCGGTCATCTGAGTTGACAAGGAGGATAACTCTGACTCCTTTTCATTTTTCTTTTAACCTAATTATTTTGTTTCTCTCTTTTTTCGATAATATGCATAAGAGAATGTATTTAGTTAGAAACGCGTATTCCACAGTGATATTAGATTAGTTTATGCCTTGTGTAGGGACTAAATATTGACTAGGCAACTAGACAGCAGGGACTATACCTTCAAGATTAGTAATTAAACATTATTAACAGAAGGAGTCGATAATCGTGGGACTTTGGTCTATAATATAATAAGTCCATTCAAGATCTTATTAATACTTTGAATAAGTACAGCTGCTCAACAAGGACTTTCTGATTCATTATTCTCTAATGTCATTGTCGAGGCTTACACAAAAAAGTACGACTGCTTCTAGATTGCGTGTTCCATTTTCTTCCCACGTATCATATAATATTAGTGATCCCGAGACCAATATAATTATAATTATAACATTGGATTTACTTATAAATCGCAACCACGTTAATTATAACCAATTTTCACACGCTTTAAAATGATTATTACATTAGCTTGTAATAAGAATAGAAGCTTTGCCTTTTGGTTGGTCGAAAGCAACATAAAAGCATCAGAATCCTTCCAAGCAAATAAATTTAAAGATTTGTCCAAATCAAAGATTAGGTAAATATTGTCTCCTGTCGTGCTGTCCTCTGTTTATAGGGACGTGGATGCATGATACAAAATATCTAGACAGGTCATTATCATCTATTCGTAAATACCAACAAGGAATCATCAGGTCTACACAATATTCTGTGTTTTTTTGGAAATTCACAATACGCTGTTTTAAATAAATATCATAATTCTGTTTCAAAAAATAAATATCATAATTTAAGTCAAATTAGAGGAGAGTACATATGTTTGGACAGAAATGTGAAAGGGAGTTAAGGTGGCTGCTCTCAATAGTACTACAAATGGTCTCTGCTTCATTCTAGAAGAGATAGTTTAAGGTTATTTATCTCACTTTCTTCGAATTTGGCAACATGTGATTATTTGAATGTTAAAACTAAATCTGACTTGCGTGGGAGAGATGCAATTAATTTGGACCGACTGTACATCAATCCCGTGTTTTTTGTTTTCCTTCTTCTATTCAAGACAAAATTTGACCCATACAATTCCTGAAGGTGTGGAGATTCGTACATTATTTGTTCAAATTTCAATTAAAGTTTCCTGTCAGTCCAAACACTCAATTAGGGACGGTTGCCGTTGAGGACTGTAATAAGTGAATGCCATTTAAGGATTCTGACTTCTAGAAGTAGAGTTTAGTTAGAAACGGTCAGGGACAAAGTTTGAATATAGTTATTAAATCTTTTTTTTTAACATAAAACAAGTAAACTCATTTACTATTAAGAATGTGACAGAAATTTGTTTAAAAAGTATCTAATATGCAAAATTTAATTTATTAAATTACTTGACTACAGGAGTAAACTTGACAAACATAAAATTAATATTTGATTTGTATAAGTTTTTCAAATATTATATATTAAGAAACATATATTGTAGTTAAAAGAAACAGGAGTAGTCAGCACTTCCTGAGTTCAAGAGGCCCTGATAAGGTGTCATTTAAATAGAACATGTATGAGATGATGTGGAATTTCATTCTTCAGTAAATTAAATAAATATTAACAAAACGCAGCTTTCTACTAAAAAGCAAATATTATAAATCATGAATAGTAATTGATAAATTACAATGATTGAGAAACTATAAAACATATTTTACGTAACTAGTTCGTAAAAATTTATATCCATCAAAATATTCACAAATATCCGTATTTAATTGAATGTTTCTCGTAACTTGCATTGCACTGTTAAATAATAGATAATATGTTATTATTTTGTTTATTGGTATAGAAGGGTCATAATATTATTCTAATTATCATCGTTAATGTTAACAAATTATATGGTACATCTTATTATATTTAATATTTTACATAGATAAGAGTTGTTATAAGCAATATGGTTACTATTTGATAAATGACAAAGGGCAAAATTTTTTTTAATAAGATAACAATAATAACTTTGTAAAAATTTCGTTGATATGTGAGATCTTGGGAGGTTCAATAATATGCAGCATTACCTCTATGAAAATGTTTCCAAATGATCTACATGAAAAATAAAAATAAATAAATAATATAAAATTTTTTTTAAGAAAATAAAATTGGATAAATAGAATTATTTGTAAAATAGGAAAAAAAACTCCCCTACAACCAAGACATTAAAACAATCATCCAGGAAGTGTAAAACGACCACATAAACAACCCACCAATAGTAAGCCAAAACGACATCACATGTAAAGGACGACAATGTGCAAAAAATAAAAACAGCAACTTGAAAATTATGTAAACAAAAGGGGAAAAGTTCTCTCCCCCCATCTGCACATTGAGACTACTCATGACCCAATTAGGGTTGAGCGATCAAATGATTGCCAAGGTAAGCGATTATAAAGATGCAACTCTTTTTCTTCCACCTCTATTAATCGATGTTCCCTATATGCTAGGTCAAGATGATTGCTTGAGAAGCTCACAGATGATATACATACCATGTCGGGTTACACAGTCATGTATGTGCCAAAACTCTTGCTGTCTCTCCAGCTTTCTAATTTTTATTCTCTTCACATGGTTCTATTTCCCAGCAAGTAATTTGTTCCTTGACTCTTTGAAAAAGTAAATGTATCACTGCTTCCTTGGAACGTCACTTATTTTGGAACTTCCTTTGATTTCTCTCCTGCTATAGTTCTTGTGCTGTTAAGGCTAGGATCAGCACCTTCTTCTTCCAAAGTGGAGAAGAAGTTTGTGCTACAAAAAGTGTGTTGATTAGATCCATGAGCAGATTATAGGGCTCATACCATGAGAATAGTTCTCCGATCATATTCGAAATAGTATTGGAAAAGGGGCAGAGAAAGAAGAGATGATCACTTGTTTCTAAGCCTTCTTTATATAAACTACAAGTCGCATCCAGATTTAGCAAGAAATGTAATATGTCCATAGTTGCAATCTTATTTTTAACCATCAACCATAGTAGGAAAACTGTACTAGGTCGAAGAAATTTGCTCAAATAACTAACAACCAGGGAACAACATGTTCTAAACTATGTATCCATCTCTTATATAGCCTGCCAG
>JAOTJB010000004.1:35369249-35389144 GCA_027123815.1 Erythroxylum minutifolium
ATCAAAGTTAGCAGCTACAGATAGCAATAGTCTGATAGTGTTTAATTTGGCCACAGGTGCAAATGTCTCCTTGTAGTCCATCCCATAGGTCTGAGTATAGCCCTTTGCTACCAATCTCACTTTATACCTCTTAATGGAACCATCAGCCCTATATTTGACTGTGAATATCCGCCTACACCCCACGGGTTTCTTCCCTTTTGGCATATCAACTTCTTCCCATGTTTCATTTTTTCAAGTGCTATTATTTCTTCAAAACTTGCTTCTCTCCATTCTGGAACTTTAAGAGCTTCTTGGATATTATTGGGAATGCCAATTTTGTCCAGATTAGCAATAAATGCTTTATATTGAGAAGATAGAGAATCATATGAGACAAACCTCTCAATCGGATGCATGGTACATGACCTAGATTTCTTCCGTGAAGCGATTGACAGTTCTAGATCTGTATTGTCTTCTTGTTCCTTTGTATCACTGCTCTGAGCTTCTTCGGCAGGAACCTGCATTAGTTCAGAGATCGGTATAGCTTCAGGGACATGGAGTGTACTACTTGTTTTCTTCTTCTGGGAGTACACTTTGAGTGTATTGTCAGGCATGGCTACTGCTGTGTCAGAATTTGTCTCTATAGGAGATGCATTGGACATAGGTGTTAGGATAGGTTCAGGAACAGATGTACAAGGAGGTTCAGGAATAGATGTACACGACTGAGATTCATCACCAAACTCACTCCAATACTCCCCCTGGATCGAAGACTTGGGGTAGAAGGAATCTGCCTCAAAGTGACATCACAAGTAACAAGTAACCTCTTGGATATAGGATCATAACATTTATAACCTTTTTGTATAGCAGAGTAACCAAGGAACACTTTTTTGGCTCTTGGGTCAAGTTTGTTGTGTGAATAATTGTGAATAAAGAGTGTACACTCGAAAACCTTTAAAGGAAGGTTAGTTTCAAGATGGGTAGTAGTATGGATTTTTTGAAATTTTTGAAGAGGTGTTTTGAAAGAAAAGACACGACTAGGCATTCGATTACTAAGGTAAGTTGCAGTAAGGATAGCATCCTCCCAAAAAAATTTTGGAACATTGCTAGTGAACATCAAGGCCCTAGCTACTTCAAGAAGGTGTCTATTTTTCCGCTCGGCAATCCTATTCTGTTGAGGCAATCCCATTATGTTGAGGACTATTGACACAAGTACTTTTGTGGACAATTCCATATTTTTGTAAAAGAGCATGAAGATTTTGATTAAAATATTCAGTACCATTATTAGTATAGAGGACTTGAATACTTGTTTGAAATTGATTTTTTATCATATGAGAAAAGTAGTAGGGACCTCAGTTTTATCCTTCAAAAGAAACACTCAACACAAACAAGTATGATCATCGATGAATGCAATGAACCACTTTGAATTGGTTCTATTTGTGACACCAGATGGGCCCCAAAGATCACTATAGATAAGTGAAAAAGGTTTTGTGGGTTTGTATTCAGACCTTGTAAAAGAGTTCTTTGATGCTTAGCAAATTCACAAGCATCATATTGAACACGAAGATCTTTATATATTGAAATATTTGGAAACAATCGTGACATATACTGGAAGTTTGGATGACCTAACCTTTTATGCCATAGCAACAGTTCATCATTCTTAGGGACAATCACACTATTACCCAAGTTATAAGAAGTAGGGTGACTCTTTCCATCTAGTACACTCCATCTTTCTCTTTAGCACTGCCAATCATCTTCCCCGATGACAGGTCCTGTATAACACAATGAGTAGGGAAAAATTGAGCTTCTTTTGTCAATTTACTAACTGAAAGGAGGTTACAGTCTAGATTTGGGACATGTAGAACAAAGTTTAATTTCATAGAATTTGTTACTTTGATATCTCCTTTTCTTGCAACCGAAGAGGAATCACCGTTTGCTACCTTAACCTTTTCATGGCCAGCACAAGGAAAATATGAATAAAATATGTTATAGTCATTTGTCATATGGTCTAATGCTCCAGAATCAACTATCCATTTCTTCCTGCTGCATGAAGATAAAAAAGTTTGTATGATATTACCTCTCATAGTAGCATTGGCAACTGCACTTGTATTTTGTTGGTGGCTGTCATTTTGGAGATTCTTTAGTATTTCCAGTAATTTCCCTAGTGAAATAGTCGGCTCACTAGCTTCTTGTTTTTGACTATCTTCAAAATTTTTTGTTCCCCCTTCACTGGATACTTGATAGCCTCGCTTTTTTTCTTTTTCGTGGTTTCCAATCTGGAGGCTTTCCATGGATGTACCATCATTTGTCCTTGGGGTGACCACTTTGTTTGCAGTGATCACACCACCTCTTTTGACCCTTCTTACTGGATTCACCACGAGACACCAATGCAGTCGCTTCACTAGTAGGAATTGGAAACAAATTTTGTTCTTCTTTTGACTCTTCTTTTAGCATAATTTTCTTCCTTGTTGCTTCCCTCCTAACTTCAGAAAAAACTTCCTTAGCTGTTGGTAGGGGAACTCTACTTAGGATTCTGCCACGGACATCATCTAGTTTTTTGTTGAGACCAACCAAAAATTCGAAGACTCTTTCCTTTTCAATTTTTTGGTTGTACATCACAACATCTTCCTTGCACCTCCATTCTTCGTCCGACAGAAGGTCAAGTTCATGCCATAATGCTACCATTTCTAACCAATATTCTGTAACTTCTCTGTCACCTTGCTTCATTTGCCACAGCTTTGTTTTTATCTCGTAGATTCGCGATGTATCTTCTCCGTCAAAGTATGATTGTTGCACCCCTTCCCAGATCTCTCGAGCGGTTGGCAAAAACATGAAGGTATGTTTGATCGACAGTATCATGGCGTTGATAAGCCGTGACAAGACCATTAAGTTGTCTGTCTCCCACTATCGCGCAGCTTGCGAGTTCGTTGGGTCTGGAATGTTTCCATCTTCGGCGATAAAACTCAGCTTCCCGCGTCCTCCAATGTGGAATTTCATAGCTTGAGCCCACTCCGATAGTTCGTTCCATTTGGTTTGTCCGAGACGATAACAACCGAATCTCCTTCAAGACCAGAGGTCATCGACGACTGACCTCTAGTCTGGCTTGGATTTACCGTGGAGGATCCCTCAAGATTGGAAGCCATTTCTTGACTTGCTGGGGTCGACTCCTTGGTTTCACTATCTCTTTCACGTGGCTCTGATACCATGTGAATAAGAGCTGTTTTGCTTTATATCTATTCCTTGGAGAATGTAGTACATATATACATGAATAGGAGATACCGAAAACTAGGCTAGAGAATCCATACAAAACAGAAATAATCCTAAGATAATGCTATCTAATTAATATAATCTGATTACAATCATATTATCACAACATTATGTGATAATATTGTATATTGACCACACTGTGACTATTAGATTCTAGTCTTTGTTAATAAATTTTGTCAGTTAGAAATATATTTTTAATTGGTTTTTTGCAAAATGTTCAATTTTATATGGAATTTCTTCCTTTGAAAAGTGCTACTAATTTCAAGTTCTCTTTGTCCTCTTATAGGCCTGAAAGATTTAGTGACCTCCTGCAGAGGCTATTGCTTGTCAAAGCCAATAGATTGGCATCCTTGAATATGAAGTGTGAAAACCAACTCCTTGAAAGATTGTTTACCAACATCGAAAGAGTGTGTGGTTTTCAATACCAATTAAACAAGCGCCAGCTAGTTCAGATGCTTATTGACGTTGAACCTTGCAATCCTATGTATTGCTGCATGTCTGGTTATGGACAATTTGGTTGTTGGGTTCCCTTTGATATTTATATGGAGAATGCCATGGATGGAAGGCAATTCCCTGTTAGATCGGGAGTTGCCATTCTTGCCGGTAAATCTTCTTTAACTGACTTTTGCTTAATTAGAGTTTTAACACATACTAACACATATTGAGGTTTATTTTTTGTGCTTTAACAACCTGAATACATGTATAAATGTTCTAAATGTTTATGGAGTACCTAATTTGCACCTTCTAATTGCAGAGACAATCAAGACCCTCCAAGTGTTAAACCGGGCCAGCTGGAAAGAAACCTTCCTAACACTTTGGCTTGCAGCCCTTCGGCTTGTCCAACGAGTTCAGAGCAATTCATTTTAATGTTTTTCTCTTAAAAAGCATGCATGTTCATTGATAAGGAATTCTGTTTTACACATTCATGAATTTGCAGGAACGTGACCCTTTGGAAGGCCCTATTCCCCATCTCGAGTCTCGTCTTAGTATTCTTCTAACTATTGTCCCCCTGGCTATTGCAAGTGTGCTGGAAGATGATGCCAAACCTCGCTCTTCATCTTCTCAAGGAGGCGGATGTAAGCATGCGGAGAATTTATGCAAACACCAGGTAGATAGGAAGGGTCAAGCATCCAAGAAACTTGGGCTTGTATCCTCGCTGCAGGTCCTTGGACAATTCCATGGACTCTTATGCCCTCCTATGTCAGTCATTGATGCAGCTAATGTCGCAGTTGCTAAGGCAGCAATTTTTGTTTCTAATGCAAACAATGGGAAGGATGGCCTTGGCAATGGTAGTTATAGTGAAATCTCTATCAACGCTGGTAACTTGAAAGTTGCTGTTCAGTTTTTGCCTTGCGATTCACCGTCACTTACAGTGACCACTACATGTACTCTGTTCATAATTAGTTCATAACTTTCTGTTGCCTTTCATGATTTTGGATTATCTGTGGATTTCAGGTGGTGACATGAGGCACCTTATTGTGGAAGCTTGTATTGCTAGAAACTTAATCGATACGTCATCATATTTTTGGCCCGGTTATGTTTCTGCTTCAGTTATCTCCCAGTTGGATTCCGCACCAGTTAGGAAATCTCCATGGTTAACATTTATGGAAGGAGCGCCATTAAATAATTCTCTTGTTAATTCACTTCTCACGACACCAGCTCCAGGGTAAAGTAAAAGTTTCAACTTCTAACCTTAAAAATTTTCACCCTGTAAAACTGATCTTACTCCTTCACAAAGTTTGGCAGAGATAGAGAAGTTAAATCATTTTGCACTGAATGGGTCACCGGAGGAGAAATCAGCTGCTGCAAAAATTTTATGTGGTTCTTCTCTAAGCTGTGGATGGAACATTCAGGTAGCACGTGTACTTAATTGCAAAGTTTTTGAAGTTGGTAGCTTTGAAAGCTATCGAGTTGTTTATTAACTATATACCATTTTAGAAAAGTCAATTTCTTGATATCTCAAAGTTAGTGAGATTTTAAGGGACTGTTTTCTTTTCTTAGGAGAGTGTGGAATCCTAGGAGATTGATTCCTATTTTTAAAGATTTTTTCTTAGTTTTTCCTCCTACTCTTAAGGTGTATATAAATGTGTAATCCTAAATCATTGAGTAAGAAGACAATTCTTTTTCCCTTCTATTTTGTGTCAAAAGCCTCCAACATATGAGGTAGCTAATCATTATTGATGCACATATTGGAATTTCAGAGTATATTAGCTTCATCTTTCAATTCGATTTGACATAGGAAAATGATCATTATTTTCTTGATATTTCCTCATAAACAAATATATATTCAGGATTGAGAAACTTGGAGTCATTTGTTTCTGTTTAGGAGCATGTAGTGCATCACGTGGTGAAGCTTCTTTCCCCTCCTATACCTTCTACGCATAGTGGAAAAAGGAGTCACCTGATTGATTACATGACTATGCTAAGTGCTATTCTTGTTGGGGCTTCTTCAATTGATATCGTCCATATTCTTTCTCTACATGGTGTGGTGAGTTTATTTTCTGATTCTGTTTCGTGTACTTGGAAGTCATGGCAATTATCATGCTAGCAAGTTTAATTGTTTTGCTGTATTCATTTTAATGCTTCATATGTGCATGTCCTTTACCTAAACATGAGATTTTTGGATAAAGTACTAAATATGGCCCTTATGTTGAGAAGTTGATTCTTGACAGGAATCAGCTATTTTAAGTCAGTTCATAACAAGATTGAAAAGTACTTGTAGTTGTGTTCTCTTTATTCTTTGGTGTTTCTTCCCTTTAAATGTGACTGTGCTTTTGAATAACTTCTTGTTAAACTTGAATCATACCTTATTGATGTTATCTAATATCTTATGACATAATAACCTATGCAAATTTTCTTTTTACATTATAATAGGCTTGGTCTTTTTAACTGTTGCAGATCCCTGAAGTTGCAGCTGCTCTGATGCCTCTTTGTGAAGAATTTGGGTCGATTATGCCCACATCAATTAACAGATCAATCACATGTGACGAGCCTTCAGTTTACATGATTTTTTCATCTGCTTTTCTCTTTCTTCTTCGTCTATGGAAATTCTACAGACCCCCGCTTGAGCAATGCCTAACAGGAGAAGGAGCAGTTGGTTCTGAGCTTACTTTGGAGTATCTGTTATTGTTGCGTAACAATCGCATGCCATTAGATAGTTCTGTTTCTCATGATGAAATAAACCGGAATTCACTGCTTGAACATTTAGCAGATAAGCCTGTATATCTTGATTTCTATCCAAATCTACGAGCTTGGTATTGTCAAAACAAGTCTTGCATTGCTTCACCACTTTCTGGTCTTAGTACTGGGAGTCCAGTTCATCAGGTTGCGAATAAAATTTTGAACATGATCTACAGTAAAATGTCAAAAGGGGGTGCTTCCTCAGGCAGTTCTTCACCAGTATCGAACAGTAATGTATGTGGGTCTTCTCCAAATGCTGCAGAAGATTCTAGCCATAGGCCAATGCTCCCTGCATGGGAGATATTAGAAGCTATCCCTCTTGTTCTTGAGGCAATATTAACAGCTTGTGCTCATGGAAGGCTTTCATCTCGGGACTTGACAACAGGTTGACAAAGACTCATTTAGCTTCCCCTTTCAGGCTTCGTTTCCTTTGTCATTACATCTTAATAATTTCCAAAGCATCAATGTCTCTGAAATTTCTATAAAGTAGGTAGCCGAATCACAATTAATGAGACTCCACTCTTAATGTTTTTAGTTAATCTTAGAAGCATTTCAATGTTTGCAGGCCTAAGGGACCTCATTGATTTTCTGCCAGCATCAATAGGGACTATTATCAGCTACTTCTCTGCTGAAATTACTAGGGGTATGTGGAAACCTGTTCAGATGAATGGAACAGATTGGCCTAGTCCATCGCCCATACTTTCGACCATAGAAGCAGAAATGAAAGAAATACTTGTTGCTGCTGGTGTTGACTTTCCAAGCTGTTCTTCTGGTATATTTCATTTCTATTAGTTTGCTCCTTGATGTTGAAAATTTTCCATTTTCTAGTTCATTTTAACCACGATTTTTTATAATGATTCAAATGCTCTCCCTTGCTCGATCTACAAAATTTTCTATTGTGGTATCCTCTGAAGATAAGTTGAACTCATTAGCTGTTTGTTGTACATTTTATCATTGTTACTTGCATTGATAGTTGATCTTAACCCAATCCAGTGTACCCATTGCAGGACTATCACCACTCATGCTTCCGTTGCCAATGGCAGCTTTGGTCAGTTTAACCATAACTTTCAAACTTAGCAGAAGTCTTGAATATATCCATGCCGTTGTTGGGCCGGCCCTTGAGAATTGTGCATCTGGTTGCTCTTGGCCAAGCATACACATAGTTGGTTCTTTGTGGGCCCAAAAAGTGCGTCGCTGGCATCACTTTATAGTTGTATCATGTGCTCGTTCTATATTCAGAAGAAATAAAGTAGCTATTTCCCAACTATTAAGGAGTTGCTTCTCGTCCTTCCTTGGATCAATTAATGTCTCAAGCTCATTGTTGACCAATCATAGCAGTGTTAGTGGTCTTTTGGGCAATATAATTGCAACACCTGGTGTTTGTCCATCCATTGCACCAGGGTTTCTTTACCTTCGCTCTTGTCGTACAATGCATGATGTTCAGCATTTGAATAATGTGATTATAGGGCTTGTAGCAGAGTATGCAAGGGAAGCAGGTATGAGATGGGCAATCACTGGCTCTGCTCGCTTGAAGTCGAGCCAAGCATCCCTCTCCTTTGCAGCTGCCAAGGCAAGGGAGGTCGCTGTACTTGGTGCAAGCCTGACGTGTGTGGCAGGTGGTATCAATCTGGTTCAGGAACTTTACAGGGAGACTGTCCCTACCTGGCTACTCTCATCCAGGGAGGAAAAGCTTGATAAGGTAAGTGCTGTCTCTCGCGTGGTTGAGGGATATTCAGTGGCATACATGTTGGTTTTGTCGGGTTCATTCATTTGGGGCATTGAGTCAACATCTCCACCATGGGCATTATCTAGAAGAGCCTGTATTGTCGGGGCTCACATGGATTTCTTGGCGAGAGTGATGGAGGGAAAGATATCACTTGGCTGCCATCCATCCACTTGGAAAGCTTATGTCTCTTGCTTGGTGGGTTTAGTGGTGAGTTTTGCTCCAGCTTGGATTCAAGAAGTGAAACTGGACACATTAAAGAGCTTGGCCAATGGATTGAGAGGATGGCATGAATGTGAGCTGGCTCTCTCTCTGCTTGAAAGAGGTGGGATTGAAGCTTTCGGTTCTGTTGCTGAGCTGGTAAATCTAATTGATTGAGAGTAAATGTGAAAATATGGTGCTGGATAGAAGATCTACAAGGTTTATCATTAGTTATATGTAGGAAATCCAAATCTTCTTTTTAGTGTATTTGATGAAGTTTGGAAACGCATCATCACATCAGTGGGAAGCAATCTGTTGAATTTCATCTCCTCAGCTGGTTTTCCTCATTAGCTGGGCACGGATGAGGACTAGGTGTATGCTCTTAGGTTGTGTGCTTGACTCTCAGCTCTGGCGGGGGGAGGGCTCATCTCTCCATCCATCTGACCCAGGAAGTGATGGGAGGGCTGATAAATTGGGATAGCTGCGGTCGCCGGGAAGTTGGACCTTTTACATGTTTGAGTTCTTCCTTTTGAAACAAATATAGAAAATTTTCAAGTTCATCGGTAGCTCAATTCTAATCGGGTATCATATTTCTTGACTGATGTTGGGTATGAAGGATGATTGATCAATCACAGAGCTACTAGTACTTGCTAATAAGCGATGAATAACCCAATTATTCTTGGAATTATGGCTAAAGGAAAAAGAATGTCTCGGGCCTATGAAACCAGATTTGGTGTCAAGGTTCCACCGGATAATATTAGTAGTTTCATAATAATATAAATATTAATATACTCCAAAGTTACTACATTCAAAAAATGATCCTCATTCGAGCTTTCTTCTGCCCACGTATTCAAGCTGCTACATAGACATAGCTTTAGGTACACAAATACATAGCCTTTGTTATCGCAAAACAGCTATGGAAGTTCAATTACTAATTGCTATTGGCATTACAAAGTGTGTCGTCACTAGTGGTAACATCCATTCTCCACCTGGTTTTCTTTCCTTTTATTTACCTCCCACACAACAATAGCAGAAACTAGAGTTCTGAAGCTAACTTTTAATCAAAAGAAAAAACACAAACTAATGATACATTGTTGGCAAAAAAATGATAATGCTTTAACAGAGTTACCTCACTTCTCTCATCTCTCAGCCAGGGTAGATTAAGACCCCCCAAAATCCAAATCTACAAATTGCTACACAGCCTAAGATAATGGTACAAATCATTATGACGCAACCTAATGATACACACAATTCACCAGAAGTCAGTCAATTTAAGATGGTCAAACAATTCTCAAACTCACCTACAGATATACAAGAAACTATGCTCCTTAGTTAGACCATACATGCACCAGACCATGCCTATTACCAGTGTAGATTTCATTGCGGTCTTCATCATAGAAAAGGGCAGTTATATCTTCCAAAGCCTCTGCAACTGTACTTCTTATGGTTGAATGGGTCTGCTTTGAGCTGCTAGAACTGCTGCTACACTTATCACCATTTCGATTGCCATTACCAGAATTTATCTTAGCCAAGCATTTGCCGGTCAAGATATTGCTCACGTTGATGGATCCAGCTGCATCAAAAGCAAAAAATGAGTACTCCCCATATAGATCTCTTGTATAAAGATCATGAAAGTTTTCAACATAAAGAGCACACTCCTGTCCACTACTTTTTTAAGACCACACAGAGGCCCCCAAAAAGTGTTGGTACAGCATCATAGTCACAAAACTGATTTGGCTTCCTTTCTTGCTCTCATCCAAAGGGATTTCGCAACCAGTAAGACTTATATCATCTTTTGGCATCAAAAGAGAAAAGTAGGCGATAATAATATTATCAAAAAGATGCTAGACATCTAGTTAACATGTCCTAATCAAAGTTAAACATAAGGAGATCTTCCAGAAATCTCCCCAATCCTGCACTCCCAACTCAGCCAAGTTATAACTCAGCATGAACAATTACCTCATATCCCAGGCGGTTTATATTACACAGAATGTCTGAGTTCACTGATTACGTTAAAAGATTGCAGGAGAATCATAGATAGCAACAAAGGATTATTTGGATTTGGATTGCATATAACACCGTCTATGATTCCTGAGGATCTCTTATAGAGTTTGTTCACAAATGGCTATCATCCTTAGTTTTATGTTTTGTTTTCAAGCTTTATACTTTTCAAATGGGGTATAAAACAAGAACTATTAAGAAAATGAAAAAGATTTTGCAGCCCACAAATCTTTCAGGTATATCTGGTAACACAAGATGTGCTCCTCAAACACATTTATCACTGCTTTTGGTTCATATGAAAATATACCAATCACAGCATCTACTAAGGAAACTCGGTAATGAGGAAAATAAAAATAAAAATAAAAATAATGTGTTAGGACTTGCTATAATCAAGTTTTAGTACTCCAAAAGATAGCACTAAATAAGCCAGTACTTTTAAACCATTTTAGCACTCTAAAAACTAGCCAACCAAAGAAAGTAGACTATTACCGTTTCCTTCCATCCACTGGTCATCAGATTCAGCCTTGCAATAAGAGATTATAAGATCCTGATCACTCGTAATGTATATGTTATTGGTATTACAGTCGGGATGCCATAGCAGGTGATCCTCGAATGATGTCACAAGCTCCCCACGGAAATTCCAAACAGCAACAGTTCTATTTCTGAAAGTTAAGAACAACTGGTTTTCATAAAGAAATATAAACGCTGAGGGAGTCATAAATTCAGTTTTGCTAACTTCCATCAGCTCAGCATTTCGAACCTGCAGGCAAGAGGTTGCAGTTATATATATCTGAAAACAATAAATTGGTGCAGGAAAGAAACTGAAAGAGATAGAAATAGCATACATCAAGAATCTGAAGGTTCTCATTTTCCTGCTTGACAAGAAGCTTTTCATTGAATTGTTCAATGAAGTCAACCTTTTTATTACGATGAAGGAGATGGTTGAATGCTTTGAGAACCGTGCCATCTTCTATGGACAAAATTTTAAGAGGAACATGGCCACTTGCTCTATTGAAGATCAATAACATGATGCCTGGACTGTAGGTAGAATTAAGAATAAAAATTGAATAAGGGCATTCATTCAACAGAAAAAAAATAAAAAAGAGAGGATGCAAGATAAATTCCAGACTCAAACAAATTCTTAGGTAGTTGCCCCTTGTCACACAAATTATCACATTACAAACGGATTTGCGTGCAAGCATTTCACTGGCATCAGGACCAACAGCAACCATTACCACTAACAACTACGATTTGCAAGTGCACAAAGTCATATACACTCTGTGTATATGCATGTGAGTAGACACACATGTACTCACACCCATGTGTGTCTACGTGTGAGTGTGTCCGTGAGAGAGAGAAAGAGATACCTAATCTTGATTTCTTGAACATGTTTGTCTGAAATGGAGTAAAGCATTGTATAGTTTTTGAGGTCAAACACCTTGTAGATGCTGATCATAAACACATAAGAAGTTAGAATAAAAAATGATAAATGCATTTGGAAACCAAAGAGCAAATGGATTGTAAAGGCACCTATCTTGTGCAGAGTAAGTAAGAACCTTTCCATTAACATCATCAAACTCTACAAACCCAGGCCACTTCAAGGATTCAGATTCAAATAGGGCAAAACCTGCATCTGGTTTGCCTCTTCGTATGTACCTAACCATTTAAAAATAAGTTAAGCATTCATAACATGTAAGACTGAGAGAAAGGGCATATAAGCAAGAGAAAATGTTAACGCACTCAATTCTAGTTGATCTACATTTCAAGGAGCTGAAACTGTCTGAAGCATAAACTGAAACCGTGATAAGTGAATCATTGTTCTTATTGTAGAACAGGCTTCGAATTACTTCATCAGGACTCACATTCAGAAAACAAATCCTCTGGTTTGTCTCTGCATTTGAAACAGTTAATGTATAAAAGATAGAAACCAGCTTCAACTCATTAGTAGAAGCAAATTAAGTAGAACGCGAAGTTCGTGAATTGCAAGTCCGTATATCTGACAAATAACTTTGATTATTACCTCTGCTGAAAGCTGCGCAAACACCAGAATGTGCAAGAGCAAAGACAATGTCACGTGCAGCCACAATCTCAATAACTTTTGTTCTCTTCATCAGAAAAGGTAATACTACTGAACAATGGCCCTTGGGATCATGGGTATCATATTCTTCCTAAAGGGAAAACAAGAAGACGATCAAAGTGATTTCCTCAACTTAATGAAACAGTGAGAAACGCCTGAGCTGATGAGAAACGCCTGAGCTGCTATGTAGCAAGCCATCAAACGGCGGACATTTCACACAAGCAAATGCGCACAATTGTAGGTCTGGCGTTGAAGGTATGCTAAAAAATGAACCTATGGCTCATCTGTACTGTGCAAGTAAGTAAGTGTGCTCAAAAAAAAAAAAGGAGGGGTTTTAAGGACACTCTAGCACCCACACACAGGCAGAAGGGAAATGTTAGGGTCTTAATCGATAGGCAGCTGGACATGACGCAGCCAAAATTCGAGCAAAGTGTGAAGGTGCCGACTTTAATCTGAACTAAATAATGTTTCACCTAAAGTTAGAATGCCATTTCACTGCGGTCATCGGAAAATTGCCGAGAAAGGAAAGATTAAAGGTTAAATTGTCCATATCATAGACAAACATCTGGGACTGGTTTTGTCCCATCCGATATACACAAGTTGTGCAGGAAAGGGTTAAATCAGGAGACTGGAAGAGACATTACAAAATTGTCTTTGCAAAAAGCTTATTCCAAATCAACACGTCGTTTTTCCTATTTTTGTAGAGGAACTCGGATTCTTCAAGAATAAGAGGGTGATTATTAAGAAATAATGAAACAGAAAAAGAAATACCATCAAACGCATGTTGCGAAACCTCTCTTGGGCATTGCTCATACTGAAAGCACGATCCCTCTTGGAACAAATCTCGCGTCTCTGAAGCTTCTTAACGGTGTTTACAAATCCATCTACACGAGGCCTTTTCTTGGCCAAGATCCTCCTTCCCGAGCAAGGCCTAGGGCTCGCTGATATCCTCCTTCCTTCAAGTATCATCTTACCAAAAGTTCAGAAACAAAAAATGAAAAATCAAACTTAGCCGCCAACTAACGAGCCTGTTGATTCCTCTCTCTCTCAGGTTAATTGTGTGCTCAGGATCATTGAGAGCATATGGAATAGGAAGTTGCTGAGATGTAAAACCCTAACCCTAATCCGAAGTGAGAAAAGAGGAACAGAGGAGAGATAAGAGATTAGAAGATTAAAATGGGAAACGGAAGGAGGAAACAGTGGAGAGGGTCTCTCGTATTATTGCGTTTGGGATTCGCTTTCTCTAATACTCTTCCATCCCAACCCCTCAAGTCTCATATTAGCTGTTATGAATATTTTCTTTTTGTCTGACTCTGACCCCTGATTAGTTGGTTTATGTTTTAAAGTCTTTTTTCCCTTAAAAATATAATTAATTGTTTAAAATTAATCTTATAATGATATAAAAGTATTTTTATGTGAATAAAAATTATTTTCTCATAAATAATTAAATGGGAGGGGAGCTAAAATTTCCTCTCCATCTACAATTTTAAAACCTTACAATTAAAAATGTACAAAAAGCAAACAAAACAAAAGAAGAGCTCAGAGGTTTCCATGAAGAACTTTCATTGCATTGGTAGAATTTGAATGATCCATGAGGTGTGAGCAGAGGGATTAAAAGCCACGAACATGGCAGCTTCTTCAATCTTCAGTGCTTCTCTTGACATGAATTGTGATTACATATATCTAAACAAGTTACACCTGCTGATAGATATTATATATATATACATATAAACATACATACGTCACAACCATTTAACAGTGTTTTCTGATGAACTGTGAATCCAGAACAGACGCTTAATCCTCTGCATCGTTTGGTTAGTGGAAATATTCTATACTCACGGTTTCCCTTTCCAGGGCTTGAGAATCTGAAATGAGCACAGTAAACTTGCATCAACACACATCACTGCGCCTGCATTATCAAACTCTCCGCAGTAATTTGGAGCAGAGAAAATGGTAACCAGCTGTCTGTCTGCGAAGAATTCATATCCATCCTCAACTACCTGCCAATCATTTTCTGCAAATTATGAGCAACAAGTGAAGCAATTTTTTCCATCCCCTGTAAAGAAACGCCTACTCACTCGATTAAACTAAACAAGTAATGTAATGAGGCCTTAATTGTTACGAAAACATGCTTCACTAATGAAGAGAACAACTAAATTAAAATGAAACCTGGTGAGCTCGGCAAATGAGATCGAGATCGTGTTTCTTGAGAAAGTCGGAGACTTTGTCGGGTCCAAAGGTGTAGGAGACACCTCTATCATTGTCACCCCAACCTTGGATGTCGGCATCAGGGTCAGACCAAAGGAGGTCACACAAAAGGCCTTGGTCTGGAACGTCTACGGGCCTTTCAATAGCTTTGATCTGATCCAGATTTTCCATTTCTGGGGAGAGACCACCATGCATGCATAGGATTTTGTCATCCACAACTGCGGCCACTGGTAAACAATTGAAGCATTCAACAAAAGTTTTCCACAGGCGTACACTGAAGCGACGTTTGCATTCATCATAGAATCCATATATTCTGTTAATGGAAGCGCATTCATGGTTCCCTCTAAGCATGAAAAAGTTGTCTGGGAACTTTATCTTGTAAGCCAGGAGAAGGCATATAGTTTCTATACTTTGTTTTCCTCTATCCACATAATCTCCAAGGAACAGATAGTTGGCATCTGGTGGGAACCCTCCATACTCGAACAATCTTAATAAATCTGCATATTGACCGTGTATATCACCTGTTGATTCACCATAACAAATCCTCAAAATTCTCCAACAAGGTATATTACTCTTTGGTGATTATGAGACACTGAACAATATGATATTCAATAAACCCAAAATCAAAGCGATTCGTTGGAACTTTATGTACTTGCGATTCCTATTCACATCACCGAAATCTGAATAACTAGACCAATAAATCTGAGTGTTTTTAGTTATGCGTTATGTGCAGAAAGAAAAAAATAACAAGGAAGAGATTGGACAGCATACCACAGATATTGATGGGAGCTTCTAACTGAAGAAGAATAGGCTGAGAGAGGAAGAGTTGTTTGGCGGTGGCGCAAAGTTGACGGATTTCATTTTCAGATAGCTGAATACGTTTCCCTCTGTTATTCCTTCCTTCCAATAGCCTCCGTATCATCCCTTCCAATCCTTCCATTCCTCACCCAATTCAATTTCTTTATGATAATAGATTTATTAAGCTTTTGCTACTCATTTATTTTTCACCATCATAAGAATAAAAGAAAGGAAGAACAGAGAAATAAGTAAACAAAATTAGATTACAGTAAAACCTAACTCGTTCTCCAAGCTTTGGAGGAGAAACAAAAAATGTAATTCGAAAAGAAAGCGCACAAAGGAAGGAGATTTGTATTATACATATATATGGTCATGTTAAATCTAGGGTCGTGAATTGCTATGATGAGGTTTTCTAGCAAAACAAACCTCCCAATTACACGGCTACTCCACCAATTTAGCTTTTTCCCATTTTATAGTTTTTTATTCTATTATTGTACTTTTACACTGCCTATAAACACTGATTTTTCTTTCAATGTTCTCGTTCCTGATATAGAATTGATATTGTCATATTCATCTGGACCTACTACTTATCAAATGCCGTCTCAAGAAAAGCATATACAATGAGTCAATGGTATTGTGTAAAGCGGCCTTTTCATAAAGCAACCACCAAACCTTTTTTGCATCATCACTTCAGTCCTATTTGCTCCATTTGTTGTTTACAGTATATGATAAATGTCAAAGTTTTGCATCAGTGTAAGAGAAACCAGTACTGAACTGAAAGAAATGTTAGGGACGTAGGCTATCCAAAACGCAAGGCTATGGAACAAGTTAAATCATGCTTCAGTGAATAATAGAAGCATAACCATTCACCTGAAAAGTTTCTGCAGAGAAATGACTTGCCCTCCTTGTTCTGCTCTGGTACATGAAATCCGCCCTTTCAATATGAACATTCAGAAAATTCGGGCACTTCATATAACAACAGGTGAATTTTCAAAAGACGATCTACTTTTTTAATCACCAAGTTGATGAATCAAATATCTTCCTCACTTAAGTTGCAGTGGCATCACATCAAATGTGGTAGCTTAAATATATCACGACACTAGGAGACAAAAAACAAAAGATGAGAGTCATCAAAATAGGGATGCTCAAGAGCTGCTTTGGCCGAGACGCATTCAGCTGGATCATACTAGAGCATCTTATGCAGGAGACCAATTACACAACAAAACTGTTAACTCGTAAAATTCCAGCTAAGACAACAAAGAGCCAGAAAAGTTACATAATTCAACCTAGGGAACGGTAAGGGATGTTGCAGGCAAAGCCTATTTGACGCAACATTTATTTGGGAACAAGAGACTGTGAATGGTACTGCTCTACTTACTAGAGACTAGACATGCTTAACTTCTTGAGAGTTGAATGAACTGAGTATTTACACAACTGTTCAGGTCCTAAAAGATTCCGCCTAACTCATGAGACATCGTGAGAGAACACACAAGTTTCTGGACAAGAACGCCAGCAACGTTTTATATAGTAAAAAGATGTTTACAATTTGTATGGTTTTGTTCTTTAATATTGCTAATAATGGCTGCTTGTTGAATATTGCAGGCATGCTTCTTTCGTCAGTTGTTTTGGTCTGTTCGAAAGACCGATTACTTGGCCGTGCGAAATGGATTCATCTCTGTGAGTTTAGCAACTGTAGTAGTAATGCTAAACATGAAAACTCACAAGTACAATAAATGGTTTATTTCGTGCAGGTTCATTTAACACCTGGAAGTAAATTTAACTTTCAGAGATTTATCAAAAGATCATTAGAAGATGACTTTAAAGTAGTTGTTGGAATCAGGTAAACTTTTATTCTATTTTTTGAATAATTAAAAATTATACTCTCTATATTTGCTCTTTCTTCTTTTTGTTTTTCTAGTCTGACAAGTTTGAAACTCAAAATCTCCATTCTCCTGCCAGTCCACTATTTTTTTCGTATTTTAGGCTGACAAGTTTGAACTCAAAATTTCCATCCTCCTGGCAGTCCACCATTATGGGCCTCTGTGGTGATATTTCTATTTTTTAATGTTCATAGTTGGTCTTCTTTTCACTTTGTTTTCTTGTGTTTTGGTTGTATTGAGTTAGAGCCCTTAGTTTATGCTTTTTGGACTTTCAGGCTGGCATGTCTATTTCTGGTATTCAATACTCCCACTAATTGTAAGAAACTGCCTAAAGAATAAAATATTTTAACTGTTGGTTCATTTGAAGGTAATATTAGCAGTTCGCACAAAGCTTCGAGGAATTATAACAGAACTGGCAGTTGAAATTCAAGAGAAACATGCAGTAGTCCAAGGGATACCACTTATTCAAGTCTTTGATAGACATTTTTGTTTTAGTTAGCTTGAGTTTGTTACTTTATCTCATCCACTTTGTCCTGTTTCAAGTTTATTCTCTTAAGACAGATACAGTGAAGTATTTCATTTTTCTTAGGACACGATTCTCTCTGAAGTTCCTGTCACAACAAGCTTCTTTTACGTGTCCAGAATGCATTTGAACAAACTTACTTCTTTTGGATATGGGTCATTGTCTGCTCTTCATTTCTCATGCATGTTCATCATTTATATGTTAACCAAAGAAGTCACTTTCAACTTTTCTTCTTGATGTATTATGAGTTTGGGTTGAAATCATGTTTTCATAAGAATTTTGTTGTTACAATCATGAGAGTACCCCATGGGTAAGTTAAAAACTTCTACAAGTTAAGACTTTCTGTTCTTTTTCCCCTTACAATACCATGCAAGAGTATCCTGAGTAGTTTTCTATGTATACTGAGTATCAGAACAAACCTTAGTAGGAGAGCCTGACAGAAACTAGACATGGTATTAATATTTTCTCAAGTTAGGAGCTCAAACTCTGTGCAGCTACATCACACTTCCACTCTATGCACTTTTAAAACAAGTGACTTCATGATCTGCCACCATTTTTTGTACAGGAGAATGTTTTCTTTTTATTCAGAAGTTGTAATTAATTCTGAGAGTTTTTCAGATGGGAACAACAATGAAGTAATCAGTGTTCGATGAACAACTTCAAAAGTATTAATACAGTAGCAAAATAAAGCCAAGAAAAAGGGTGAACACTTATCCCATACAAAGACTTTGGATAGTCCAATGGCATCTCCGGCACAAAGTGGTGCTCACGATAACTACAATAATCATGCTCACAGTCACAGCACGTCCCACTTGAAGCATACTCATCAAACCCTGTGCAAACAACAAACATCAAGACCACTATTGATCTCGATCATCAAAAGTCTAATCAGCTATATGTCCAACGTTATCTACTTAGCTAATCATTGTACCTGTGTCATTATGAAATTTTGCTGTTGTCTCATTATTGAATTTATTAAATGTTATGTTTGTAAAGTCCCATGTTGAAAGTGAGTGAAGAAAGGGAAGGATAAATAAGTATAAATAAACCCCCTCTTCCTTCCATTTAAATCATCCAAAATGAAAACAAATATTAACTCTTAGTTACTTATCCTTTGGTGAGTAAAAAAAAGACTAAAAGTAAGTTTTTTTTTGTGTGAGTAATTTTGGGGTGTATTGGAGTAAGGGTTTGAGAGTGTGTGTAAACACTAGTAAGTTGAGTATTAAGAGTAAACGCTTGAAGTGTTGTTTTTCTCCCTAATAAACAGGGTGTGTAGTAGCCCCGGAGACGTAGGCACAATTTGGCCGAACTCTGTTACAAAATTTTGTGTTCTTCTATTGGCATTCTAGTTGCGTGGAAATAGTTGAATCTCCTAACAATTGGTATTAGAGCCTTAGAGAAGTGAGTATGCTCTGTAGTCGTCACAGTAGTGGATCTTCTACATCAGAAAACTTTCATTGGGAGTGTTAAAGCTTGGAGTTAGTATTCTCTGCAGTTGCCACAGAAGTGATTAGGTTGTGATAAATACACCGTGCACGTAATTTTTGTCTAGGAGGCTGAGTTTTAAGTGGGACCGTTTGTGACCCTTCCGCCCTTTCCTGGGATTTTACGTGGAATAGTAATACTGTCTTAGGAGTCCGTTTGACGGTCTTTTCTGGGTATTACCGAATCGATTCTCTTCACAGCGAACCTTAGTGTAATAGTCAGAGGAAACTAGAAGCCAGTAGGAGTGATGGCACCAGATGACATACTCAACAAAATCGATAAGTTCGATGGCACAGATTTCGAATACTGGAAGATGCATATAGAGGATTATTTGTATGAGAAGAACCAGTTTCTACCGCTCTTTGGAAAGAAGCCAAAAAACATGTCAAATGAGGAGTGTGTTATTCTTAACAGACAAGCCCTTGGAGCAATTCGAATGACCTTATCTCGGAATATAGCCTTTAATGTGGTAAAAGCAAAAACCACAAAAGGCTTTATGGATGAACTGACGGAGTATTATGAAAAACCATCTGCAATAAACAAAGTACATTTGATGCGGCGTTTGTTCAACTTAAAAAT
>JAOTJB010000004.1:35419543-35433665 GCA_027123815.1 Erythroxylum minutifolium
TTTATTTTTATTGTATCAGTTCTATGCACTTTCATGCAGTTTAGCATTTAATATCATTGTCTCATGTTTATTTTGAACCATGTTTAGCATTTAATACTTTGTAGGAATTGTTGTGATTAATGTCACTTATATGTGATTACATTTAGTAATGGAAGATTTGAACAACATGAACGATTCCAATGATTGGGTGGAAATAAATGAAAAAGATAAGATATGGAATGTGTAATGATATAAATTCAGAAGCGTGAATATACGATAACAGAGTGTGAGTTGAATTACACCCGAAAACAGAATACAAGGACAAGAGCTCCAGACTCGTACAAAGAGAAGAGAAAAGATAGACAGTGACAGAAATGACTAGACTCTGAGGAGGAAATGATCACGTGAAAAACCACACCCATGCAACATGACTCGGTAGCCTTTATATAATTGCTGCTTCTCGTATTTTCCATGTTGCTTTCTTCTTTCTGTTACTTCTTCTTACTAACTGCGTTTCCGTAATATCAGGATCAGCTGCCACGTGTCCTGGTTGGTTATCATTATAATTCTTCATGACAATACCCCCTCCATCAAGGACCTTGTCCTCAAGGTCAAAGGCGGGATATTGTTAATAGAAAACCTCTTTATATTCCCAGCTAGGCGTAGTCTCACCATCCTATTGGACCAGTAACAAAGGAATAAAAGAGTTGCCACATTGCACTGAACGGACTTGGAGGATGCGAATGGGCAGAAGTCTAGGACCATCCTCATCTGTTAACAGTGGTAACAAAACATAGGGTTAGGCTGCTGGTCCTACCCACTTTTTAAGTAAGGAAACATGAAACACGTTGTGGATATGAGCAAAAGAAGGTAACTGTAACCGATATGCCACGTTGTCAATACGCTCAAGGACTGGAAATGGGCCAAAAAATGTTTGTTGAGTTTCTGATGTCAACGTAATGCGACAAAATGTTGGCGATAGGGTTAGAGTTTCACTAAAACTAAGTCCCCAACTTCAAAGGAGATCTCAGTACGTTTAGCATCAGCAAAGCGTTTCATCCGAACTTGAGCCTTACGTATATAATGATTGGGTTGCTCCAACATGTCATCCTGTTCTTATAAAAGAGATCGTATATCCACGTGTTCTTGTGAAAGTGTAGGAGGGTGAATGAGAGGGGGAGGATCCCAGCCATATATGATCTTGAAAGGAGTGAAAGTAGTATTGTAAGAGTATTCAGCCCAATCCAAAAAATGATACCAACGCTTAGGTTGATCCGACGTAAAGCAACGCAAATACATTTCAAGACACTTATTTAAGGATTCTGATTAACCATCGGATTGTGGGTGGTATGATGAAGACATGTGCAGGGAAGTACCGTGTAATTCGAATAAACATCTCCAAAAATGAATGGTGAAGACTTTGTCTCTATCGAAGACAATAACAGATGGCATCCCATGTAAACGGGCCACTATATGGATGAACTTATCAACCACCTAGGAATTGGTGTAATTTGATCGAAGTGCAGCAAAATGAGCATATTTAGAAAAGTGATCAATAACCACCATGATAGTAGTGTAACCCGCTAAAGATGGTAATCCTGTAATAAAATCTATAACTACCTTCTCCCAAATCAGTGACGGTATGGGTAAGGGCTATAATAAACTAGCAGGATGGAGATGGGAGTGTTTATTTTGTTGACAGACCTTACATGCCTGAAAAAAAGACACCACATCATTCCACATGTTGCGCCTATAAAATTGAGAAGAAATTCTAGCCAAAGTACGTGACACTCCTACATGGCCGCCAACGGGGGTAACATGTAATTAATATAATATGTGTTACTTCAAAATAATAGCTGTATGGGGAATCACGAGGTGATCTTGTCAAAAAAGTAAACCATCTCGCACTGTAAAGATCGAATCGGACGCATGTTGTTCCTGAAGCTAGGTGCGCAACTGGGACAACTCCGTATCCAGGTTCAAGGCAGCCTTGATCTCCATCACTAAATTATACTGGAAGGATGATTGAGTCATATAAAAACAACGGGACAGAGCATCTGCCACAACATTGCTGGCGCCAGTCTTGTACTTAATAGTGAAATCAAAACCCATGAGCTTATGTAACCATGCTTCTTGTTTCGGTGTTTGAATGACTTAAGTAGTCAAATGACGCAAACTACGTTGATTTGTTCTGTTAGGATATATGTTATATATCTAAATCATTAGTTTTGGCATCATTTATTAATTGGACATATAAGATATTAATTGTAGCATGATTTAAAAAGATGTGGAAGAATCCTATACAAATTGGAATTCTACTCTCTGATAAACTTGTGGTATATCACGTTGGTGTTTAAGATGTATATTGCTAGATTTTTGGATAAAAGATAATGATTAAGTAAATTGGTTTTACATAGATTACGTTGATCATGGAGATTGTATGGGTATAAAGGTTCATGTATGTGAGCTGATAGTGGTATGTGTAATTATAGTGGGTGTTGCGTAAATGGATAGTGTGCGTTTATTGAAGCCAAAAAAAAAGAAACGCAGTTGAAGTGGTGTGATAGAGATGGCTTCGGTGTTGGCTTAATGAAGGGTGTGTGAGTATGATTAAGAGTGCAGTGGGTTTTAATTAAATACTTGAAAAAATGCAGCTTACATGGTGTGTGTTGTTGCTTGAGTGTCGGTATCATACACGTCTCAAATTAACAGCTGAAGTGAATCTCTTGGGCAGTGAAATAGTGGTTGTAGTGTTGTGCGTTGAGGGTCATATAAATTCAGAATCTGTAAGGAAGACGTCTTTGGAGAGTAGGTTGAGTGGGCTGTTGTGTATTGTGTGCATAAACTGCCGGTGGACTCCTTACGTGGTTGATCTATCGTTTTTGCTCTTTGGGTGTTGGAAAAATATACAGCTGAATGTGTGCATGATAAAATTGTGTAGTAGGCGTCAATTGAAGGATTATTTCGAGAAACTGAAACCATAGGAAAGTTTTTCTTTATCTCAAGTATATCGTTGTTATGTTCTTAGTTGATTGAGTACTTGAGTTATTTTTATTAATTGTCATTTAAGCAAAAGTAGTATAGAAAAATTCTCTGACGAGGTTAACACGAGTCGATTGTGTTATTGGGTGTGAAATTCTTTCACGGGAAGTGAGGTTGAGAGATAGTGTCAAGGGTTGAGTGATATTGGCTCAGTAAAGCCTTGGGTAAATCTATTGTATTTCGGTGAAAGTTATTAAGTTGAGTGAGGGCCCTGCAGATGTAGACAAGGAGTGCCAAACTGCGTTAACAAATCTCGGTATTGATTTATTTTATTGACTTTAATTTTTCTGGCTTTTGTTTGTGCTAGAGACCACTACGGTAAAATTGGAAAGTTTGTGAAATGACTACCTCCTACGTTTTTTTTTCATGTTCGAATGGTGAAAGGATGGCCGATTAAATAGTGGCGAAATTTAGTGACTGCCTCTATAATCGCATACAGTTCTTGCACATGCACTGACTGCTTCTGCAAACGAGGGGATAACTTCGTCGAAAAGAATGCAATGGGCCGATGCCCTTAAGCTAAGACAACACCAATGCCCAACCCTAATGCATATATTTCTAAAATGAATGGGTGGGCAAAATTTGGTAACGCTAGTACAGGGGCTTGGGTTAACGCGTTCTTCAAGTTCTGAAAAGAGTCATGTGCTCCAGTACTTTAAAGCAAACCATCCTTCTGCAACAGTTGTGTCAGAGGTGAGGCTAGTTGAGCATACCTCCAAATGAAACGACGATAGTAGCCAGCCAAGCCCAAAAATTCTCGTAGCTATTTGACAGATGTTGGAACTGGCCATTGAAGGATAGCTTGGACCTTCTTATGATCCATTTCTACCCCTGAAACTGAACAATATGACCCAAGTAGTCGATCATAGATTGTCTTTATTTTTTTGACGACATCTTAGTTTATAATATATCATGGCCTCTGCATTTACAACATTTGGAGTGTGTTTTGCAGTTGTTACACCCATGCAATGTAACTCTGGTAGCCTTTATATAATCGCTGCTTCTCACATTTTCCATGTTGCTTTCTTCTTTCTGTTACTTCTTCTTGCCAACTGTGTTTCTGTAATATCAGAATCAGCTGCCACATGTCTTGGTTGGTTATCATTATGATTCTTCATAACAGAATGATACTATAGAGATATATTTAATCTCTTTGATGGTTGAAGAAGTCACTAAGGGAAATCAAACAACTACTGCCTTTTCCAAATCTGGTTGGAAGAATGTTAAGACAGGGTTTCAAAAAAAATTCAATAAGGAATATAATGATATTCAACTGAAGAATAAGTATAAAGGATTAAAGGTTAAAATGAAGAATTTCAAGAACTTACTCAAAGAAATATAAATCCGTTACAACTCTTTTATTGGTGAAGTTAATGCTGCAAATGAATATTGGAAAAATCTATTTAAGGTAAAATATGTTCTTGTTTTATTAATATATCATATTATAAAATATTATAAGTTCTCCATATAAGAGAAAGAAATCTCCTAAGAATAAGAAGGCAAAGAAGACACATTCTAATATTGTAGAAGAGGTTTTACTTATAACTGGTGAACAATAAAAAAGGAAGAATGATTTACTGGAGAAAAAATTGAGTGAAACATCATCCACTGTAGAGAATAGATCTCAAGAGTCTATCGTAATGATAGAACATCTAAATTCCTTAAATGAATTAGGTGTTGACGGTGTGCAATATGGAAAAGTTATGAAGGCTTTAAATGATTCTTCACTTATAGGTATATGTTTATAAAGATGACAGATACAAAGAAGCTTGATTGGATTATGTCGCTTTAGTTATATTTTCATGTTATTACATATCGAATTCTTACTAATTTGACACTTTTATATTAAGCATTATTCCGCATTTTGAACATTTTAATTTTTTGTTTTGTATGAATGTTTGACTTAATGTTAAATCTATATTTTGTATAAATATTTTGTCAATATTTGATTAAATCTTTTGATTGAATGTTTTATTAATTATTTAATGTTGGCATTGTAGATACATGTATTTCTTATCATATTTCGAATCAGATTTTGATGATGAACTGAAGAAGGTAATAATAATTATTCCTCTAGCCGGGGGAGAGAACAAATATTTTTATTTATAAAGTAACCATGTAGAACTTCTGCTCTACCAGGTCATGATTGGATATTATAACTTTTAAATAGGAATCGTACAAAGATTTATGAAAACATAAGAATAAGAAGGATAATCTTCTTGAGCTTATATAATGAGTTGAAGAATTTAGGAGGCTTAAAGGCAATAAGACATTTGACTATGGAGGAACAAGTAGCAATTTTCTTGATGACTATAGGGCGTAGTGAGACAACTAAAGTCAATGCAGAACGCTTTCAACATTTGACCTGGACAATTTCAAAGTACTTTCGCAAAGTTTTATAAGCTGTTAATCATCTTGCAAAAAGAATCATTACTTCACCATCCTTTACTAATACACCTCCTGAGATTCAATATAATTCAAAATTCTTTCCATATTTTCAAGTACATTCATATATTTAATTACTATTTTAATTCTGTCCTTATGATTAATAATTATATATTTTTTAATTTTTATGATTGTACAGGAGCAATAGATGATGCACATAAACCAATGAACAAATACCATACAGGGGTAAAAGAATTAATCCAAGCCCAAATATTATGTGTTGTTATTCATTTGACATACGTTTTACATATGTAATGGTTGGATGAGAAGGTACTGCAAATGACTCTTGAGTTTTTTAGAAACAATAACAAATCCAATGAATCAATTTTCTATGCCTCTACAAGATATTATATTATGTTAAATAAACATGGTAATTGTACATTTTTAATATCTTTTTTTAATATTATGTTCTTCATATGTTAGGCAGGTTCTATTTGGTTGATTTAGGCTATACTAATATATCTAGATTTCTTTCACCATACTGATGTGAGAGATATCATTTGCGAGATTATAGAGAAAGAGGAAAATCTCAAGGTTCATAGGAATTGTTTAACTACATGTATTCTTCATTAAGAAATCTTATTGAAAGATGTAAAAGCAATATTCCCTATCCTTAAAAACATGCCTAGTTATGATATGAAGAAACAAAAATACATCGTTATTGTTTGTTGTGTTATACACAATTATATTAGAATGTAGGACAGAGCGATGAATTATTCGAAAGTTATACTAAAAATGAAGAACAAATTAGAGAAAGTGAAAATGAAGATGCAAGTTCTCAAGTGGAGTATAACATCACTCCAACACAACTTCAAGGTTTGTTTCGGAAGCGAGATGAAATTGCTAGACAAATGTGGAATGATTATATTAATTCTAATTGATTTATGCTTCTTTTGTAAATGATAATACTATTATATTTTCAAGAATTATAATATGATAAACATCTTTTATAATTTTATTATATAGAATCAATGTGTAAATTATTCTAATTATATTAATTTGCATATATTTTAATTAGCTACAATGATAATTAATTAATTTAACAAAAATATATTATATTAAAATTATTAACACAAGAGTATAATTACAAAAATAGAAACAAGACCATAAAATCAAATATAATTTTTATTTTTGTTTTTTATTACAAATTTCAACCACATCAAACAATTTTTTGTTTCCAGTTTTTATATTAAAATTTTCAACCAAATAAAAATTTATTTTTTAATTAAAAACTAAAAATTACAACAAAAAAAGCGTGGAACTAAACAACCTTTAGATATTTTGTCAAAAATAAATTAAGACGCTTTATTAAAATTTTGAGAAAGGTCAACAAATAAATTTAGGGCCACACTATCATTCATCTTGTCTTATACACGGAAGCCATACAAACCCATTTATTACGTTCGTCATCATCTACGAGTATAACAAATTTTGTTAATCGATTTTAGCCGAAATTCAATAAAAATTCTAATCCTTTTATTTGGACAATATTTATATTTATTTGTTATAATTATAATTATAAATATATATATATATATTTAATTTTATTTAACATAAGAAACTTTATTTTGTTATAATAAATAATAATTTAACTACTAAAAATAAAATTTTAAAAATTATGTTTATTTATTTATTAAAAATAAATATTGATAATTTTTTCATCGAATTATTATTAACATTTTCTTTATTTCCCTCCTCTAATTATTACACTATTACATGTTCGTAGCCTGTAAACATATCTATCAATATCAAATTCTTCCATATTCTGGGAATGGGTGATTGATGTTTCATCAAACAATTTCGTACAAACAAGCAAGTATTTATAATTCATTTGGCCTAGCCTTAGCTACCATCACCAAACTAATCTCTCAAAACAAGAGAAAAGTTGCGGGGACATGGCTGCTCTGAACACTAAGTGGATAGCTACCGTAGCGAGCATATGGATCCAGTGCAGTTGCGGCGCATCCTACACCTTCGGAATCTACTCCTCCGTTCTCAAGTCCAGCCAAGGCTACGACCAATCCACCCTCGACACGGTTTCCGTCTTCAAGGACATCGGAGCCAACGCCGGAATCCTATCCGGTCTCCTTTACTCCGCAGTCACTCTCGACGGTAATCGCCGTTTGGGTATCTTCAGGGGGCCTTGGGTGGTCCATTTGGCAGGGGCTATTCAGTGGTTTATTGGGTACTTTGTGATATGGGCTGCTGTTGTTGGTTTGATTCACCGACCGCCGGTACCGTTGATGTGTTTGTTGATGTGGTTGGCGGCTCATGCACAGACTTTCTTTAACACCACAAATGTGGTGAGTGGTGTTCATAATTTTGGTGATTATGGCGGGACCATTGTCGGCATCATGAAGGTGAGTTCTGGTCTCTCCTGTATTTGGTTTCTTATGTTGTACATGTTGGTATTCATTTCGATTCACTAGATTGAAGTGTAGAGAAGGCGTTTCTTGAACACCCTTCTCCGAATAAGTTGATTAGACATATAAAGAAAGCATTTTTCAGGAGACCCATATGCAAATAACTGCATAATCTGTTTGCTGAAGTTATCTCTTGAACATTTGTGCTTTCCTTATTTTTCTTCGCTTTTCCCTTTTAATCCACTCGTAAAATGGATAGGGAAACCTTTTGTTGAAGTGTTGACTGCAGATTCTAAAGAAAATAGCCTTTTTTGGCTATGTCTGCAGGGATTTCTTGGCTTGAGTGGTGCAATACTGATCCAATTCTATGATACTGTATGCAAAGGCCACCCTAGTACTTTCCTTTTACTTCTGGCACTGACGCCATCGACAGTCTCTCTCGTGCTTATGAGTTTGGTGAGGAACTATGACACTAGCACAAGAGATGACAAGAAGCATCTTAATGCTTTCTCATCAGTGGCTCTGATTATCGCTGCTTATCTCACGATCCTCATAATTTTGGAGAACATTGCAAGTTTGTCATTATGGGCACGTATAGCTACGTTCACAGTCTTGTTGGTTCTAGTTGCCTCACCTCTTGGGATTGCAATAAGAGCCCAGAGGGAGGAGTATGACAGATTTGCGCAAGCTTTATTGGAAGGGAGTGGTCATAAACCAAATCCATTGATGTCTTCCAAGTTTTCTTCATCTAGGGGTCCTAGAAATAATCCTGAACTACCCAGTGATGAAGGTCAAGCTGGGGACTTTTCTAATGACAAGGGGTTGCCTGTTGCGCAAGACATGAATCTCTTGCAGGCCATGAGCACTGGAAACTTCTGGCTGCTATTTATAGCTATATTTTGTGGATTAGGATCTGGTCTTGCAACTATAAACAATGTCAGTCAGATTGGAGAGTCTCTAGGTTACACAACCTTTGAAATAAATTCTTTGGTTTCTTTGTGGAGTATATGGAACTTTCTTGGTCGATTTGGAGCTGGCTTTCTTTCAGATATTTTCTTGCACAGAGGTGGCTGGGCAAGGCCCTTGTTCATGGCCATTACTCTGGCTGTCATGACAGTTGGCCATATAATTGTTGCTTCTGGTTTTTCCAAGAATCTGTACTTTGGTTCAGTCCTGGTGGGCATTGCTTATGGCTCACAATGGTCATTGATGCCTACCATCAGTTCTGAGATATTTGGAGTTGGGCATATGGGAACCATATTTAATACCATTGCAATAGCAAGTCCCCTTGGATCATACGTGTGCTCTGTGAGAGTCATTGGATACATTTATGATAAGACAGCAACTGACGAAGGCAACAAATGCTTTGGCACTCGATGCTTCATGCTGTCCTTTATGATTATGGGAGCTGTTGCTTTCATCGGGTTTCTTGTTGCTCTTGTATTGTTTTTTCGGACACGTAGGTTTTATGAGACGGTTGTGATCAAACGCCTGCATCATTCTTAATGACCTTGGGAGACAAGAGGAGGGAGCAAGCAAGTGTTCAAACTACAACAAGATAGACGAGGATTTTCATTTTGTTGTAGAAGTTGATAATTCTTTTATGTGTCAAACCTTGGGCAAATAATTTAACCAAGCTTTTGTACCCTCGATACCTGTTTGGGTTGGCATGTAAGCTTTCATCCTGGATCAGTGTTTTGAAGATTCTTAACCCTTTTTAATGTATTTCAAATTGGGTTTCTTGAATATGTATTTTTGATATGACAGCAACTGTGCGTGTAAAGTTGGAAGTTCAATTAAGGAAGTTTCCTTAACTCTGCAATTTTACAGTTCTTGCAATACTTGTTTAGCTATTTATTAAATTTCTATATCAAACTGGTTTCTACGATGACTCGGGTTATAGTATCCTATTCATTGGTTTTCGAAGTGTTTGATTACGGTTTTTCTGGATTGTAAATCGTAGAACAGTTCAGTTTGTAAATAACAATTAGAAGTTGGAAGACCGAAAGTTCCTTAGCGATCTTCATGGAGACTGGAGCTCGTATGTACTCGAAAAACAGAATTCAGTGTCTATCTGACGTCACTTTTAACACCTGGATAAACGTTTTCGTTTGGTCAATTCCTGAGTCATGACCCCATCCTCGAATTTCAGGAGCTTAATAGATAAATTTGTGAACTACTCCATCAAGAAATGATGTCTAAAGATCGGAATTTGTAAACAGAAAGTGAATTTGGCGACGAAAATGGAGAAACTAAAGCTGGATATTATGCGTTTATCTACAGTTGCAAGCATATGGATCCAGTGCACCAGTGGTTATTTAATTCCCAAGTCTCAAGGTCCACCCAAGGTTACAGTCAATTAACACTGGACACCGTCTCTCTTTTCAACCATAGAGGTGCCGTTATACCTTTCAAAGTAGGATTCCGTACAAATAAAGCGCACTAACAGCATCCTTTGAAGATAAAGAATGAAGGTGAAAATATCAACTCAGAATACATACAAAATATTATTTGTTAAAATAATTACATCAATAGTTATTTCTACACGATAGGAGGACAATAATTCAGGATAAAGAAAACTCTAAAACTCCATTGTAATAATAAAGAAAGATGTGACAAAAACCCAATCTTTAAGCTTTGCGAACAGTTCCAGCATTCACTCAAATAAATTTAGGAAAAAAAATAACAAAGAATTCCTCCATACCATAAAAAGCTAGTTGAATATGATTAGTAAAAATATTGTCTCTAATTCTTTGAAGTGTTCAACATCTCAAACATTGAACATCATTCAAACTAAGCGTCAAGTTACGGGGACCAGATCACCTGTTCCCATTACTCTATTCCTACTATATTTTATAAAAATCCATCCATTTTATAAATGAGATCTACAAAAATTGGACGGCTGAGATGAGATGAAAACAGGAGGAATAGGGTTGTGAGGAATAGAAGATCTGTTCCCTAAGTTAGGGTTAAAACTAATAGCGCCCAAAAGTGTACTTAATAAATTAAGATAGCAATATTGAGTCTGAAAGCCTTTAACCTTCCCTGGCAGTGAACAAATTCTATTGACAACAAATTGTAAAGTTAAATTAGTCTAAATATATTGTCCTAAATATAGAAATTAATCAAAAGCCTAATGTCTCACAACAGACTAAGTATAATACTTCTTCAGTTTACATGTGGAATATATATTGAATGTCTGAGCACAACATTTTGAATATGATTCAGCAAATAACAACAGCTGTTAATATCTGTGAAACCTAGCTAAGAATTTTTGATCCTACCACAGTGACGCAGAACGGAAGTTATAATTGAAACAAGAACGTTTAGACTCTGTTCAGGAGTTTAATTAATGTCGTTTGATTGGACGAAAAGATAAACAAGAACCACAAACGATCTTGAAAGAAAGGCAAAGCCAAATTCTGGAATGAAATTTGTGATCCGAAAATTCCTCCTAAGAAAACAGAAATAAGGCCTATTTATAATGGCCAAAAATCCTAATCTGAATCCTAACAAGATTAGGAAAATAAAAGACCGAAAAATAGCAAAATAGTCTTTAATAAAAAGAAAAACGCGAAATTGGGCCCCTAAATAGTGGAATTTGGCCCTCGAAGTTTACATATACAGCCTCCAATGCATTTTTAAAAGCTGTTTGTCTCTCAAAATCCTTTCTGAAAAGGTATCATAGGTCACGAATGGACTTCAAATGCAAGATTTAGGCCTTTTTTCGCATCCTGCCGTAAACCTTGCCACGGTCAAGATCTTCCATGTAATCCAAAGCTAACTAGTCCAGATCATTCCCTTCCACTTGTAAAGAACTCGACCTCGAGTTACCATCATCAGGTGATAAAGATAAAGATCCGCCATGTTAACCATCTTGGATATCTTCATATAATCTGGAAGGTCAAGAACATAAGCATTGTCATTGATCTTCTAAATTATATTGAAAGGACCAATCTTCTTTGGATCTAGCTTTTGTTGTCCTCCTCCGCGTTCCTTGCGCAAGTACACTATAACTTGATCACCAACCTTGAAGGACTGGAAACGTTTATGCTTGTCAGCGGCAATCTTGTACTTTTCATTGGACTCCTTCAAGTTCTGCCTCACTTGTTTACACATATCATCATGCTAGTTGGCCAAATTGTTAACTGCAACACTAGGAAGAACACCTGTAGGAAGTGCAATATGGTCAACTATCTATGTTGGAGCCTTCCTGTAAATAATGTCAAAGGGAGTCTTCTTAGTAGAGCTGTTGACAGAACTATTGTAAGCAAATTTGGCTTGAGGAAGAGCAAGATCCCAAGAAGTCTTCTTATCGCTGCATATGCAACGCAATATATTGCCAAGCGTGCGGTTCACCACTTCAGTCTGTCCGTCCATTTGAGGATGTGCAGTGCTACTGTAACGAAGTTCAGTCCCAAAACGCTTCCACAGAACAGTCAAAAAATGAGCAAAAAATTTCACATCTCGATCAGAAGTAATTATTTTGGGTATGCCATGCAAACGAATAATTTCCTAAAAAAACAGTTTGGCAATATGAGATGCATCACTAGTCTTCTTGCAAGGAATGAAGTGTGCCATTTTTGAAAACCTGTCAACTATCACATAAATAGAGTCAGAACCACGTTGGGTACATGGAAAATTAAGAATAAAATCCATTGACAAGTCTTCCCAAGGATGATCGGGAATAGGCAATGGGTTGTATAAGCCTGTGTTCTGCGAATGACCCTTCTGTGTTTGACAAACTCGACATTTTTGAACCATCTTCCCTATTTCTCTCTTCAGCTGTGGCCAATAGTAATGCTCTTCCAACCCCGCAATAGTCTTGTCACGACCTAGATGACCGCATTCATGAATTTCTTGAATCAATAATTCTTGCAATAAGGAATGAGAAATACACAACCTGTTTCCTTTGAAAAGAAAACCTTCATATATCATAAACCTATCAGTAGGTTCACGATTCTGTACTTGTTGCCATATCTCTGCGAAATCTACATCCTCAGCATAAAGATCCTTCAGATACTCATATCCCACGACCTTTTGACTCACTGTAACCAATAAAGTTGATCTTCTACTTAATGCATCTGCGACCTTATTTGTAACTCCAGTCTTGTATTTGGTGATATAATTAAAAGCTCCCATATAGGCTGCCTAATGCACTTGCATCTTATTTGCATGCTTCTGAATCGGCAGATTAATTAATGATTTGTGATCTATATGGACAATGAACTCTCGCCCCATAAGATAATGTTCCCACGACTTGAAGGCTAAAAAAATTGCATAAAATTCCTGCTCATAAATATCCCACTTCTACCTAGCTTCATTCAACTTTTCACTAAAAAATGCAACGTGCCTGCCACATTGAGATAAAACACCTCCAATTCCAACACCACAAGCATCACAATCAACCTCAAATAGTTTATCAAAATCAGGTAAAGCAAGAATAAGGGCAGAAGTAAGCTTATCTTTAATCTCCTCAAAGCTTTTGTTGGCGGCTTCAGTTCATTTAAAATTTTGCACTCTCTCCTTCTTTAAACAATCAGCAATCGGAGCCACAATACTACTGAAATTTTTGATAAACCTCCTGTAAAAAGTAGCAAGTCCATGAAAACTGTGAACTTCCGTAATACTTTTTGGGAATGGGTCAGTTTCGAATTGCTTCTACTTTTTTGTCATCTACATGAATCCCTTCTAAGCTAACAATATACCCAAGAAATAAAACTGTTTCTGTCATAAATGTGCACTTCTTCAGGTTGATAAATAACACATTTCCTTCTAAAGCTATCATAACTTCTCAAAGGTGTTGTACATGCTCCTTAATGCTGTGACTAAAAATTAAGATATCATCAAAATAAACAACCACGAATCTACGTAAGAAAGGGTGTAGAACCTGGTTCATAAGTCGCATGAACGTGCTTGGTGCATTTGTCAACCCAAATGGCATAACCAGCCACTCATATAAGCCTTCCTTAGTTTTAAAGGTTGTTTTCCATTCATCTCCCTCCTTCATCCGAATCTGATGATAACAACTTTTTAGATCAATCTTTGAGAAAACTGTAGAACCAGATAGCTGATTCAGCATGTCATCCAATCGAGGAATAGGAAAATGATATTAAACAGTAATTTTATTTATGGCTTTGCTATCCACACACATTCTCCAACTACCGTCTTTCTTCGGTACCAGTAACGCGGGAACTCCACAAGGACTGATGCTCTCACGGATGTGTCCCTTCTTCAACAATTCTTCCACCTGTTCTTGCAGAATTTCACTCTCCTTTGGGCTCATCTTGTAA
>JAOTJB010000005.1:11983-23583 GCA_027123815.1 Erythroxylum minutifolium
AAATATTGTCATTAATTAATGATTATTATTATTATTTATTAATTAAAATATAATTCATTAATTAATTACTTTAGGAACGAGCATGAATGTATTGGATAATGAGAATGAATATTATCGTTATTATTATTTGATAGTTGGTTAAAATAAAAGAATGATTACTATTACTATTGATAGTGATTTGATTAGTAAAAAATATTAAAAAATAAAAATTAATTATATTTTAATTAATTACTTATTTTTTTCTTTTCTTAGAAAAAAATGGATAAGTTGTTGATATCTATCTTTCTTCCTATATTTTCAGATTTATCATTTGTTAATTTCCTGGTTTAGTGTTAGATAGAGATATGTCTATCTATCTTAACAATGGGTGAATAAGTGAATGAAGGCGAAAGAAGCTTGACTTTTCAAAAGGAAAAAAGATCTCTGAGAGATGTTTCCCGGATCTGAAAGAGAGTACTTGGGTTCTCCCAATAACTAAAAAGTGTGTCATGTCTGAATCTAACTAAGGTTCACGGTGGTGGAGGAACTGGATCGGAAAAAAGAGGGATTCTAGTTATAAGATATCTAATGAAACTGTCGAGATCTCATTCAAAGATAATGATATCAAATATCTGGAGTCAAAGAGAGAAATTCAATTCAAAAACGAAAAGATTTTTTTAGGAAAGAGATTAAGAAAAATAGGATTCAAGCTCCAAGTAAAACAAATAGTTTGGTGACCCATAAAAAAGGGGGTATTTTCGTTGATTTTTTAACGCCTTGGTGGCATGGCCGAGTGGTAAGGCGAGGGACTGCAAATATTTTTTCCCTAGTTCAAATCCAAGTTTCGCCTGATCAACAAAACCTACTTCTACCCCATACTATGAGTGAAAGGAAAAATGTAAAGATTACCATTAAAGCAGTCCAAGCCAGACTTACTATATCCATGTGAATTATGTCCCCTATCTCTATGAATATGATCAAATTTTTTCATTATTGTTAATTATTGATTATTTTTCACTAATACTAATAGTACTAATATACTAATAATAATAAAATAATTTATACTAATAATAATAAATAATATAAATAATAGCATAATCACGGTTTACAAAATCGATCCCCTTTTGATTGTACAAGAACATATGGAGCTCAGCATGTTTGGAAGCACAGGAGAACGTTCTTTTGCTGATATTATCACCAGTATACGATATTGGGTCATTCATAGCATTACTATACCCTTCCTATTCATTACAGGTTAAGTATTCGTCAACACAGGTTTAGCTTACAATGTTTTTGGAAGCCTGCGTCCAAATGAATAATTTATAGAGAGCCAACAAGGAATTCTATTAATAACTGATTGTTTTGATCCTTTGGAACAACTTGATGAACTTAGTAGGGGTAGGTTGAAACGAAGAAAGGCTTACGGTGGATACCTAAGTACCTAGAGACGAGGAAGGGCGTAGTAAGCGATGAAATGTTTCAGAGAGTTGAAAATAAGCGTAAATTCGGAGATTCTCGAATAGGTCAACCTTTCAAACTGCTACTGAATCTATTGGCAAGCAAGAGACAACCTGACGAACTGAAACATCTTAATAACCAGAGGAAAAGAAAGCAAAAGCGATTCCCGTAATAATGGCCAGTGAAATTAATTAATTAATTAAAATATAATTAATTTATATTTCTTAACATTTTTAACAATTCAAATCACTGCGAATAATATCAGTAATCATTTCTTTTTTTTTTTACCAACTATATATAATAATAACAATAACGATAATATCCATTCCCCGTTATCCAATACATTGGAGCCCTTGCCTAAAACCACCTTACTCTTTTATTTCTTCCAATGTATAACTTTTACATTTAGCTTGTTTCCCAAGCCAAGCACCACACGCGCGTTCCAGAACAAGTCGTTTAGCTTTGTTTATGTACTCCTTTTCTTTTGGTCTCGAGTCTTGTCGACGACGAAGCCAAAGCGATAAATCTTCTGATCAAATCTGCACAACTTAGCAATGGCGAACGACAAGTCGGTGATGGCGGTTATTAGGGCAGTGCGACCGGCGTTTAGAAACGATCACGACAGGGTTGCTTTCACTGTTCACGCCACTTTCTTCGCCTCCGGTTACTTTCTCACCGCCACCGGACCTCAGGCTTCCTCCGACAACGCCCTCTCCTCTCCGTCCACGGGTATACCATTTCCCAGTTCTCTCTATCTTGCGCTCACACACTTACTGTCACTTACATAGTTTTAGTGAATCTTTTTGCTTATTGAAAATAGTCAATTTGTATTGTAGAAGAGGTAGGGATTGAACACTGGAATGAGCTAGATGGTGAATATGCCTTTGTGTATGCAAACCCTAAAAAGAGCGGGAAGAAGGTGTTGGTTAAATGTTTGGCAATGAATGATAAACTGCTGGTTGATGCTTTGGCTGATGGGGCCTCAGAACCTGTTCATCTTGAAATTGAGTATGGTTTTTGTGCTCAATTTGTTTCTGGTTTTGGTGACTTTTGTGTTCTTTCCAAATCCTGGTTTTGATTGTGGGTTGTGATTGTTGCAGTGTTAAGGACTTTGTTGGGGAGAGTGGAAGCAGTAATTACTCTGCGCAGTTTAAGAATTTGGACAAACTTGTTAAGAATCTGGATGCACATGTTCTATCTAGGTTGGATGGATCGTCTTCGAAAGCTACTTCATCAAGCAAATCTTCAAAGTAATTATATATCTATATATATATATAATTGTTTGATGTTTATGGAATTGGATTTTGCTGGAAGGTTTGGCGAACTTACTGATTCATACAAGCTGGAGGAAGAAGTTTGAAGTCGTATGTACATAGAAACAATACAAAAGAAAAACATCTTGACTCCCACTTAACCCTGATTAGGAGAAAACTTTTTCCCATCGAAAAGTTTGTCACGATTGTAGCTTCTGTACTATAAAATTTAACTATATCTTGTTCCTTTTTTGCTTCTCCCCAGATGAAAATTGTGTTTTTAACTTAATGCTGGAAAAATGTGCTTTAGGTGAGATAGACAGGCGATAGCTTTGTGCCTTATGTATGCAGATTGTAGGTTGCTTCTCCTCCACATGATTCTTGAATAGGTCACCGCTTCCGAATTGCATACACTTTTTGTTGTCTTTTGCTGTTGTGATCAAGTTTGTTCAAGGAAAGATTATTTATCTGTGATTCTGCATGCGGTTGGTCTGCTGTGGTTCTACTTCATATGGATTTTCTTTTAATGTGCTTTGCAGCTCAGAAATGCATGATCGTTCAAGACATGATGCTGATGATCTGGGAGTTGATTTTCGTCAACCTACAGAACCTCGTATTCATCATTCTGGGTTAGTAGTTATCTCTTCATTCTTTCTCTCCCTTTTGTTTTTTTTTTAATTGCAGGACACAAAATTTATTGTGCTAATCGTGAGGTCAATGCTTCTTACCTGCTGTTAGTGTTGTATGTGATAAAGTTTTGCAGTCATAGTTTCTGTTTTCTTCTTGTGTGTTTCTTAACATTTCTTATTTTCTTTTCGAGAAGAAACTGATCTTAATATGAAAATTTTATAAGTTGATGCTACATAATACATAAAATGTCCACAATTCAAAGTGGAATTGAGTTTAATGTACCTAAATCCACTTTTATCAGTAAGGCTATGCTTGAAGCGAATGGATTTGGTGCTGAGGAACTCTTTTCTTTTTCAATTTTCCTTTTTATTTCTGGGTGTCATGAATCTCCTTCACTTCTAAAATTCATTTTAATGTATGAGAGTTCACATGATTGATTGGTTGCTTGCTTTCCAGAATTGTATATCCTCCTGTCAATCCCATTGGTGGTAGTGATCTTTTTCCTGGGCCTGGTGCTGGGGTGTATCCAACCAGGTAATTTACATCTGAGGTTTCAATATGTCACGGTGTTTTTTTTTTGGATATTGTGATTCCTGTTCTTAATTCATTCTAAATGTCAATGTTGCGACTATTTTCCAGGGGTGATTTTGGATCTGGTGGAAGCATGCTTTTGGGTTTGTATCTCCGAACCTATTGCCAAATAAGGATGTCTCGAGTTTCTGCTACAGAAATAAACTAGCTAAGAAGAAAGCTTAGAACTTGCCTTTTCTTGAAGCAACTGACTTTTTATTTCTGCAAGCAGGGCCTAATGATCCTCGTTGGTTTGATGGAATGCGTGGAGATCCTGGTTTCCCTGGAAGAGGACTGTGAGTAGAATTTTTGTTTCTTTGATCTGTAACTATCGGTTGCAATGAAACTAATTGATTAATTTCATTTGTTTGAAGCAGAGGTGTTCCTCCAGGTGCTCGTTTTGACCCCTATGGGCCACCTAGAGTTCCTGGTTTTGAGCCCGATCGATTTACCAGGTGGGTTTGGTTTAAGTTCTGAATGTAAACACACAAGAGCAACCATGCTAGGAAATCAAATGCCATTAGTCAGATCTGAAATTTCTGGATTAGTAATCTGAAGTGTTAAAATCAGTTTTGAGATATGACAATTTCACCATCAAAGGTTTTCACTCTCACTTATTCCGCAATGTGATCCTTGCAGAGACCCGAGAAGACCAGGGCGTGGGACTCATCCAGACCTCGAGCAACCTGGAGCCGATCACGATTTCATTTAGGCAGATGGCTAGTTTGTTTCCAGATGCTACTATTTTCAGTCCTTTTTTTGGCTTTCTTTGCCCCTACCTGAAGAAATGAGAATGCTAGGATACTTCACATGTAACTCGAAATGATGTGACGATGTACTAGCTGCTTATATTTATTTAAGCTTTACCAAAAGATGTGTATAAATCAAGGATACCATTTTGTGGTTACATTAGTTTTTTTCTTTTAATCTGGATCACCAGCCGTTTTAAAACTTGAATGGACATTGTGCGCTTTGATTCAGCTGTGACTTTGGAAACTTACCAGTTCAACAAAGAACTTAAAAGTGATCATAGTCCGTATCAAAGTAAGCTTCCAGGAGCTGGTGGGAAGTCGGCCAACCCCATTAGGCATGCTAGATATATCTTAATGAGATTAAAAAGAAACACATCTTTAAGAACGTCAAGGTACGTGGAAAATAATGTTTCACTTTAGGTCTAAACTTCATTGAAGTACACGTGAAATTGATCTCTGTTGTTCTAAGCAATGTGTCTGTAACCTCGATGTGAATGGGTGTGCCAGGGGTTAGGCTTGGCAATGGCTTGCATTGGACTGTAAAGGGTAGGTTTAGCAAATGCGTCGGAATAGTAATGGGTTGGATTAGACCGTAAGGAGTAGGTTTAGTAATGAGTCAGATAAGACTGTAAGGAGGAGGTTTAGTAATGGGTCAGACTAAGTCAAAAGGGGTAGATTGGGTAACAAGTTAGATTGGATTTGCATTTGATATTAATTTGAATCGAACATATTCCAATCATGACAACTAAGTCAGACTAGGTCAAAAAGGATAGATTCGGCAATAAGCTAAATTAGGTTTGCCTTCGATTTGAATTTGATCGAATCATCACAAAATGAGATTCGAATAAACTGATTTTGTTTTAATGTAATTTATTGAAGTAATGTCACTCAGACTATTAAATCTTTAGTTGGTTATAAAATTTAATGATTAAAAAATTCAACTGATTCGACAGCTTAAACTGTAAAAACTTTGAACTGTTCAATTTTTTTGCTCGTTTTAAATTTTTTATTTAATTTAATAACTCTTATTACAAAAATGATCAATTTATTAATTAATCGATCATTTTTTGTAAATTAATAAATTCTTATAAACTAAAATAAATCAATTAATTTTCATTTAATAATCTTCTTTTTCAGTTGAACTTCAAATTCTAACGAATGTTGCGAATATCGTATCGAACTTAGTACCAGATTGAATTCTAGTACAGTATTGTACCGGTATCGATCAATATTGAGTACTATTTCAGGTAATTTTTAAATTTATGAAATATTCTCTTAATGTTTTATAAATTGTAAAATAGTCCATTGTCATATTGTACAGTTGTACTGTATAGTTTATAAGTTTACATGAACCATATTTCCAAAAATCATAATAATAAATAATAACTATAATTAATATGAAATAACAATAATTTTTAAATATTTCACATAAAAATAACAACCACAATTACTATGAAAAAAAGATAATTATAATCATACAAATATAAAATTAAGAACAATATAAAGTATTTAAAATTTTACAATTTCATCATATAATAAATAATCATTACATCAAAACATCCAATAAATATCCTCAACTCTCAAACTATTATAATTTACTACAAGATTTCGTGACGAGGAATCAACCAATTAGAAGTGAAACATGTAAGAAAAACATTTATAATTACATTACATATATAGAATTTAACATATACATCAAATATAAGTAAAATTAAAAGAAGATGAAAAACAAAAACTTGGAATTTCATTCAATCATCTACAGGAGGATACCTTCTATAGTTACATTGATCCCAATTATCATTTGGTACAAAATCCTTATCATTGAGAGGAGTCTCATTATCATCATCATTCAAATTCAATGCACTAAATGACATATCAATATTTTCCCAACCAAAATTATCTTCTAAGTCATTCACATCTATGAAATCTGGTTTCTTAAAAACCCAATCCGCCAAAAGATCGATATTATCAATAGAAATTAGATATGTTGAACTATTTGTACTATTAAGACTCCTAGTAAACAACAAAATTTAATTATTAGAAAATTACAAGAAAATACATCAAAATTAATAATGATAATAACATACTTTTCCTGAAACTTTAAATTGTAACGAACAAATACTAAGTCATTCAATCTCTTGTGCTCCAATATATTCCGTTTATAGCCTGTTGCACTCGCACATTAACTTAAAATCCGAATTGTAAACTTTTGCAATTCTGGAACACCACTTCTAAATTAATCCTACCAACAAACTGTAAGTCGTAAGATAATAAAAATAGCGTTACAAATAAAAAAAAGTGATAATTAATTTTCAACAAATAAGAAAAAGAAAACAACTAATATGTGGAGAAAGTTTTGCTCTTTGTCAAATAGCAATCGACAATCCAAAATCTCCAGAAGATTGCTTATAAAGCTCAATTTGCTAGCTTAAGAGATATTGCATCATTTCATGGCCAACAATTGTTGTAATAATGAATAACATTCCTATACTAACTTCAACTTTCTTTGTAAAATCGGGTTTGAAATATACATTAGGATTCAAAAACGTTCTAGCTGCAAATAACAGAGAAGAAAGTTATCTTTTTCATTTCTCATTGATGATTGCAAGATACGGTGTATACAAAGAAAGCCTATGTTTCAAATTAGCCTATGTTTCAAATTAACTTTGATTGCTTCCTTCGCCCTTTTCATGACATCCAAAAAATAACTCATTATTGGCTTTTCTTCACTATTAGCCAATCGAAGCATCCTCACCAAAGGCTCACAAACTCGGATAACAAATTGACATTGAGACTAAAATTCTCTATCTTCTAGTATAATGCTGGAAACCTCCAATCCAACATTAGACCTAGCATGTTGAGATGCAATCTACTTATCACTTGTAAACATTTTTGTTAACTCTTTTTTCATCGAAACAAAAGACTGAATTGATAAGAAATTCATTGCAAATCTTGTCACATTAGGACGACACAAATTCCTACCATTGGTAAATTTCTTTCTTAGTAAATTCAACACTCATGCACTATTATAAATGAAATTGGTCACCTTTTTAACTTTCTGTATAGTTTCATCAATAATAGGAAAATACCTAGAATCCGCTATATTCTCCAACATTAGGTCAATGCAATGTATAGTACAAGGAATCCAAAAAAGAATTATACCTATTATGTAACCTTCTTCCTACAGCTTTATAAGCAGAATCATTGTCAGTAATGAATTGAACAATATTTTTTGGCCTTACTTTATTCACAATTTTATCAAATATCTCAAATAAAGTATCAATATTTCTAATAAGGCCAGATGCATCAATAGACTTCAAAAATATTGAGCCATTTGTAGAATAAACTAAAAAAATTAATAATAAGCTCTTGTCTCCTATTTGTCCATCCATCACATATAATTGAACACCCAAAAGTAGCCGAATTCACTCTTCTTTCAGCCAAATAACTTTTAACTTCAGTAAATGAACAACTCAAAAGTTTACCTCTTAAGTCATCAATCGAAGGAGTTTTGTATCCCAGACCATAAGAGGTTATTGCATCCATCATAAGTTGATAATAATAAGACTTAGAAGCATTCAATTATGAACCTATATCATACCGCTATCTAACTACTGCCATATAGACATTGTGAATCGCATATCTTGATGCCTTGCACTACGAATTGAAGGTTGGGATCCAAGAGCTGTTCGTGGTGCAAAAAAACTACTCACTTGCCTTCTTCTTTTCCTCACATTAGGTTCAGGTGTATCATTCACTTCTTCCTAGGTCTGGGATAGAACACTACCACTATCACTACCACTGCCACCTTCAACATTTCCACAATCACCACGAAAAGCAATAAATGAACTTCCACAACCAATTTCAAAATTCAACATTTCCCTTCTATCTTTCTCATGTTGATATTCTTTAAGCAATGTTTTCATTTGTCACTTCACTTCATTACTTACTTTTTTACAAGGTTCTTCATCTCTTTTAACCCCAGCTAAATGCTTCTTCAATCTAGTGATTCCTACACCTTTCAAATGTTTGTTACAAAATAAATAAATTGTATGGTTCTTTATACCTGAGACCAATGCAGCATGAGTCCAAGCTCGATCATTATATCTTCCTAAAGCAGTTTAATTAGGATTACTTAAACTTCCTTCTATCAATCTGTAACAATAAATGAAGACATATATCAAAATCATACACAATTCAATTCCATCCAAAATAATCCAATTTTATCTAACACAATTCATCAAAAAGTCAGAAACCAATAATTAAAGTTTTCAACATACACAATTACACAATACGCAAGTCCATCATATGTAATATAACTCATTTTGTATAATTACCTCCCTAGATGAACATTTATATATATATATATATATATTACTAGCTAAGGTAGGACTTAGTTTCTTGATAATTAGAGCATATGTTTGTGTTTATTAATTGGACAAATATTTGTGGGCATAGAAGATATGTTCATGTGTACGAAAGGGAAACTTGTAAAAGGAAATTAGTTCTGTCACATATGATTGAAGTAACAAGATATATTAACTTATGATTAAACTACATGCATGTTAGGTTAAATGTTAAGCTTCACCATACTTTAATGACATACAATTCAATGAAGAAATACATATCAATTTCTCATAACAATGAATTCTCATGATAATGAAAGAACTGATAAGTGCATGATTTTTCAATCGATAGCATTAAGTTCTGCCTAATCCACAAGCCTATGACATTGACTCAATCACTTTAATGACATCTTATAGAAGCTCAAGTTTAGTATCAACAATCAGAAAAAAAAGATAGAGCTTGACTATATTTTAAGGTATTGAATTTATTCAAATTAGATTTTGGAAATTAATAAAGAAGTTGAGATATCTTATATAATATATACGAGTAACAAGGAGTTTAGTTTATTAAAAGATAGCATATAAATTGTAAGATATCCTTTTTAAGAAGTGAAAGAAGGCAACCATTATTTTATATAATTTACAATAGTCCTCCAAAGAAAAGAAAAATTAAATGTCAAAACTTCAAACACCTCTTCAGGCAATGCTTTAAAATTAATATTTGAAATTGAGAAAAATTATTAGAAATTCTTTATCTTAATTCTTTATTAAAGAAGATGGAGGAAATTTTAGTTAAATTTCATTAACATAAAAAGAAGAAGAAGTTATTAAAGTGTATTTATTTTAATTATATATATTTCTAATACATGGATTCGAAAGAATCATTTTCATAATTACTCTTGCAATGCCTAAAAGTCATGTTTCTTTTATACGTTGATAGTTTGTGATTACTTACAAGTTACAAATGCAAATGGTATGATATGCTTAAAATTAAAGATCTCAATTCATGCATAGCCGAATGAACCAAATCATGATTCATAACCAACATTATCAACTCCAGTCAAAATATCCAATTCCATTCAAATTAAAATCATGCATCAATCATCATTCATTCAGCTCCGTTCAAAATATCCAATTCTAAATTTCCAACCCAACATAAATCATAAATCCACACAATTTATTTCCAACTTCTAACAATCCAACCCATTCACAATCACAATGCACAAATGTAATTAAGCAGGAAAAAAACAATTAAAAACACACCCAAAAAATTCTCAACCTATGTGGTGGTTTGGAATTTTGGGTCAAGCGACTCTGGTCAGATATGAATCTGGATCTTTTCCAGATTCGATGACTGTGAACTGCAGAATCGATGATTGTAGGCAGCAATGGACGATGGATGGTGGACGATGGTGGAGAGTGGATGGTGGTGGGCGTGCGATGGAGCCAGAAAATGGTTCGGTCGTGGTGAGTCTGTGAGTGGCAATGCGTGGAGACTAGAGAGGAAGGCGTGTGGTGGTGGCGTGGAGGAACCTAGGAGGACGTGCGATGTTGTCGCCAGTCGGATAGGGAGAAGTAGCCGTCGGATAGGAGAACGATAGAGAGATAAAGAATGAGAGAGAAGCAGATGGATGGGTCGGGTGTTTTTTTAAAAATTTCAATTTTGCTAGTTGGTCCTTGATGTTTTCAAACCTTACGATACCGGCCGATATTTTGAATATCGGCCGGTACCTTTTTAACCTGTACTGTTTCATTTTTTAGCTGGTATAGTTCTTCCGGTCAGTATTGACAGATACGGAACGGTATCCATAATATGATTATTACAATCTTTTTTAATTATATTTTAAATTATTTAATTTTTAGTCGAGTTTTTGACAATCTAATACCAATTGAAGCTTTTTAAACTATAAAACTTTTATCTTATCAATTTAACTTCCGATTTGGTTTGAAAAACATTGACATTTAGTCAATTTAAACTTATTTCATTGATTTCAAGTTGAATTAAACTAAAATTGTTTTAATATTTAAAAGTTTGTAAGGATAAAACGTGATACGTTAACCAAAATCAAAAAATTTTCTTTGTAAAATTTGAAAAAAAATTGCATTAATTAATTTTTAAAGTTTTATAAAAATTTAAATAAGTATTTAATAAGGTAATACTTACATTAACAAAATAACTCTTATTTATATAAAATTTAATAATACACATTTAAAGTTTCTATATAAGGTATGCATAAGTTCTTATCTTTATTTAAATTTTTTTATTTATAAAGTTTTTGTGAATAAATATTACTATATAAATTGTCACTTAACTCAACTTTTTTCTAGTCTTAAAGAACAACTTTAAACTCGATTAAGTCAAATAGGCTCGAATTGTTAAGAAGACCTTTGTCTTTCTAATTAAACGAAATTACATTTTTAAACTCCAACTTTATCTAAATTACGATTAAAACATTCATTTGTTGACATTACGTAAGGTGTGGACTGTTTAGTTAGAATTAATGAGTAATCAACGAGATACAAACTTGTCAACTACGGTGGACGTGCCGGAGTGGTTATCGGGCATGACTAGAAATCATGTGGGCTCTGCCCGCGCAGGTTCGAATCCTGCC
>JAOTJB010000005.1:65582-81467 GCA_027123815.1 Erythroxylum minutifolium
GTCAAGACTAATTTTATTAAGGGATTACATTTTCATATAATTAAAAATAAGTTTTATGCTAATTATCTACTACATTTTTTCATTTTAGTTTCTAACATTAATTTATATCCGCATAAATTGATACCAAATAATAGACAAAGACCATATAACAATAAGCATATCCAGGGAATTGTGCTTGACTTCCTATCTAACGGGAGAATTATGAAAGTTTTTAATTGAGCTAATTCATTATTAAGAAGTTGCATTGGGATGACTTTAAGTGTTTTTAAGATTCGATGAAAGATATTGAACAGAATGCCTAAATATTTATTATTGGATCAAAATAGAATCATATATGCAGCTTTGCATTGCATAACTATATTAAAAGTACAATTGGCAACCCAACTTTTAAAATCATCAATCAAGGTCTTAAATTTATAACTCCAGATGTATTTGAAGATGTTGAATTAACTCTACAGAAGAAGGTGTTGAAGAAGTGAGAACTTGGGAAATGACAACTATTCATGATAATGTTGCTTCTAATTTAATGGTAATTAGACGTTGTTCTTATATTATTATAAACCTTTACTTTAAATGATAGTGTTGACTTCTTTTCTTCTATCAAAATTCTTATGAAAATACTCAAAGAAATACTAAGATATAATATTCATCGTCTAATAAATCTTTTTTAAAATAATGCTCTCATAAGTCATTTTACGCATAAATAACTAATATTAAACAATTAATTTTACCAAATATCTTTAAATAAATAACTGATGTTATTTGCTAGTTAAATCAGTTATATTAATTCAATTAGCTAACTTCTGATAGAATCAGCTAATATTGCCCGCACGGGTAGCTCAACTGGTCTTCAGAGAGGTTGTTGAGTGCAAGGTCTCAGGTTTGAGTCCCGGCACCAACAGTGTGGGAGTTTCATCCAATGTGGTGGCTCCTTGTGCGCACCGGACACGGAGCCCCCTCTTTGAAGAACTGAGTGAGATTAAACCGTAATTTATCCCTCCATCACTTTATCGGGCCGGGGTGTAGGAGCGTCTGAGGTGGGCAATTCTACCTTTTGAGTGCAAGCTAATAGCAAATACAATCTACTAATTGTCCAATAAATCTTTTATAAATTAAAAAATATAGTTTGAATCTAACAAGATTTTAAGCTGTCCAGAATCCAATTCTGATCAAAGCTAAGGCTCAAGCCTAGAGATTCGGGCGACCAAACTGAAATCTTAAGACAAATTTTCAAACTTACAATTGGACGAGTTCAAGCTTATCCCGATCCATCGCCAAGATTGACCAAGGAAAAGGGCAAACAGAACAAAAGAAAGCAAAGCACAACCTTCTTGTCTTGTTCTCAAAAAAGTAAAGACCTTGTTGTCTTACCAACAGTATTGGAAGTTCAGTCTTTATCTTCATTCTTACACGTGTTCTTATTCAATTTTCAATAAAACTTTTACTTTTATGCCCCTAAAACCCTTTTTTATATCGGACAGAGAGATGAGTCATCAAGATTCACTTTTTAGCAAGTCACTAATTTGCATATCGCGTCTTTTGCTTTTAATCTTCTATAGCACCAAACAAAGGAATAGAAGGATATAAGACTGCTAACGAATCCCCACAAAAAGTGATTAAGACATCACAAAATGGGAATCACAATTTATCCCAACATCCAAATACTTGTCTTTGAAGATTTTATTACCAATCGTTTGAAATAATAAGAATGACTATAGACTAAAGTGAGCTTAAACCTTATTAGACTCGAGCCCAAATTTGAAATAAATTTATAAATTTGAATTTGACTTTAAGTTTAATCGAAAAATGAGCCTAATTTTAAGCTAACTCGAAAAATCTAAATTTTGAGAGCCAGTGGACAAGACAATGAACAAGAAAGCTAAAAGCTTGAGTTTAAACTAATTCAGACCGAACTCAAATGGACCAATGAAAAGTTAAATATCATTGAATATGACCCAATAGCCCACAGGGTAGAGACTTGCCATTCCAGCCAATTGGCCGTGTTGTCCATTTCAGCATTAGAAGGACAAGCTACAGAGCATGTACTACAGTTGTAACTGTAAAAACTGTAGCTTGACACATCCTTCCCCCTCCAAAAACACCCAGTAAGTGGGAACTAGCTACTGATTCATCACCTCCCCTAGTTAATCTTAAAGCATTCGTCTTTTGCCTTTGTCTTAGCCACTACTCCTCTTTTCTATTGCCTGCAAAAGGGTATGCAATTTCATGACAAAGTGAATCCATAAAACACTAGAAATGCTCCAACAAAGTCTCCATCGGAATAAGAGAATCACAATATGACAAGTTGTGGCTGATTTTATCAATAGAGGGATCACGAATCTGTAACTTTTTCATGCCGTACTATGAAACAAATACTGCAGAATTTAGTGGCTTCCTTATCAGATGAATGTCAAAGGATTCCAATTACTTCTATTTCCAGTTAAGAAAGTTTTGGCGGACAAAATGGAACCTTGCCAGGTTGGTGGAACATGTCCAGCGTTTCAAGCACAACCTTTTAGGAAGAACCATCAGACACTTTTATGATGGAAACAGGATTCTCACCTTTTTACTCAAGCGAGAACACTTCAATATGGATCTCAAACTTTGTCCCGGAAAGTAGCTGCGCTGGTTGTTTCACCGATGCTAGTTCCGGCAATGTATCCACCAGACCATGCATTCTGTAGGAAGTAGAATGAGGCAGTTGAAGGTGCAATAGTAAATAATGTTGCAACTGAACTGCAAGGGAATACTAGCCAATCATAATAGCCTCTGAAAGTTGTAATTCTAGCTCAAAAACTAACTAGGTTAGAGATCAGAGAGACACGGAAGGGCAAACAGGTTTTCTGACAAATGAGATACATATGGTTATAGACCCTAAGATCAGACAGATTTAGACAAGATCAGTGTAATGTGTTAACGTGCAGATTGCAATTATTGCAACCTACAACATTCAACTGTTATAAATTTTAATGACTTTCAACAGCCTATTATGAGGCAGTAGTTAGGAAGACAGGATGCCTTGAGAATTTCTTTGCCAACTCACAGGAAATTTAACTAAACAGGATCTTTTAATGGCAAAAAGATGTCTAATTAACACATCATTTTGCAGCACCTTCAGCTCACCTGGAAGTTAAAACCACCAGTCACCCCATCAACATTAAGTACCTGCAAAGTTTTTTTACATCAGTAACAGCAAAGGAGATTAGAGTTCATTATTAACTGGAAGTATGAACTATATATCTAAACTGATTAATTGAGGATGTATGCTTGTTATTGCAATAAAGCGGACTAAGGTCTCTGATTTCCATTCTCAAATTAAAACTAGAGAGCCAAAAGGTCTAAATATAAACCAACAGTACCTCTCCGGCAAAGAAAAGACGTGGATGTATCTTGCTTTCCATTGTCTTCAAAGAAATCTTGATGAAGCAAAATATAATCAAGTTAGATTCTGATACATACACAAAGGAACAATAGAGAGAGAGAGACAGAGAGAAAGGACCTCAGACAGAGGAACACCTCCAGCAGTTACAAATTCATCCTTAAAGGGACCCTAGGTAAGGATACATGCATTTCAGGTAAACGAACTGCAAAAATAACTCAAGCAATAGACATTATGAATCCAAAGTATGGAATTCCACCTTTGCTGTTACTTGAAATCTACAGTGTTTTAAAAGATGAGCAACAGAAATCATGGAAGCATTTGATATTGATGCCCATAAGGTTTCTCCATCTAGACTCTGCATATTTACAAAAAGAGTTCAATTCACAGAATAGTTATATGGTTAAACAGAAAAGGAGAATAGTCCTTTTGAGAAAGCCAAGAAACCTCATGGTCCAATATATATTTCCAAAACCTCTTTGCAAGGCCAAATTCTGAAGGAAAGGAGTTGAGCATTTTATGCTTCTGTAAAACAAATGAATAGAATCTAATCGGTTAAACATTGATGGTATTATCGCCAGGAACAGTGAAATGCATTATGGAAGTAGTTCGCCGACAAGCAATGAAGACAAAGTCGGGAGAAGTGATCAGCTGTGGCCACACATTCCACACACACAAGGGAACCCAGATGTTTCATAAGGTATTCTGTCAACAAAATTCTCATCCTTTCAATGGCTAAGGGTTCAGGCCGTGAGTCGCTAATTTAAAGAATTCCTATCTTAAAGAAGTGCTACTCAGACACCACAAGCAATCAGTAAAAGGTGATAATTTGCCTGTTTCAGTGCACTATAAATCAATATATTTGGGGCAATCACAGTGCTGGAGAAGCAAAGTACTAGATGAATAAATACCGCATATGTATTCTTGTGCTGATAAAGCATCGATTTTACGTCTTCAATATGTAAACTTGGTAAAAAATCCACCATAAGTATGCCTGCTCCAAATGGATCCAATTATGAAATTACATGGTGCAATGTAATAATATAAAGAAAGAAGACCAAAAAAATTATATCACCTTTGTAACTGCAAGTGTGCAATTCTCGTGCCCCCCAAGCAGAAAGTCGAAGAATTACTGGCCCACTGAGTCCCCAATGAGTAACTAACATTGGGCCAACCTGAAAACTATGAACTTCAGTTATATTTACAATCTCCAAAGCAATTATATTTACTAAAGCAACAAAGCATGCCTGCGTAAGGTGAGAAACATTCCTCTGAACATTTTCTAGTTTCAGCTTTGCTTCTACCTTAGGAAATGTTATCTGAGAAACAGAACGTGAAAATGAAAAAAAAAATCAATCAGACGTTAATGCTGTTTAGTTTAAACATATAGATACTACACAAGACAAGTTCAGGAAAAAAAGTTACAGACAGAAAGTCATTGCAAGCCATATTGCAATAACTACATTGGCATAAATCACCACCCACAAAGCACTGACTCAGTTACAAGCTCAATAATATCGACAAAGAAGCCATTGCTGGTTCACCATCGAACAAGACAAGGAAGAGCATTCCACTCAATTCATTTCAAAATTTTGTAAAGAACTTCAGCCAGTACAGGTTAAAATGTATCAAATGCTTTTGTATTACATGTATCCAAGAGTCCAATGTTTAAGCACCACAAGAAAATTGGGCAGTCTGACTGAAGTACACCTCATCAATCAATAGACTGATGACATTTTTAGGCAGCTTCACATGGAATATAACCTCTGACCACCATGGTATCAAATATACCAATCGTGTAGTCAAAAAGATAAATTGCGGCTAGAGTTTCAGCCAATGTTTTGTGAATGACAATAAAAATGGTAACTGCCAATATAATAGAACGTATCAATGGGTTAAGGAATCGTTATTAAATAAATGAGGGTTTGTTATATTCTGTTCTTAGCTTTAAAACCACACATGTTGAATCAGTATGCATTAAAACCATGCAAAAGTAAAAGGGAAAAAAAAAAGAAACGGATTTTGCTATTTTGGTAGTTGTGTAGGAAGCCAATCAGGAGAAGTTACCCCTGCCAACTCTGTGAGCAGCGGATCTTCAATCTTAAAAGTGAATAAGCTCGGTACTGGGTCTACAATCGAATGACCAAGTTGAGCTGCCAAACTATAACCCTGGGAGAAAAGACTAATCAGGAGATATGTTACATGCATTGCGATTAGCAAGTTGTTAATTTATTAGTACCTGTCTTGAATACCATCTAAGCCCCTCAGATTTATCTGAAGTTGGCAAGGAAAAGATATGCTAAATAAGAATTTCATTCCTTGCATGATTAGGTTCAACCTGAGATTAACAGTCAGTAAATATGCCGGAGCAACACAGAAATTTCAATGCTAAATTGAGAATTCTTGACTTACATCGCAGAAAACAGTATTGCCATTGGCATATCTATCGTTCCTGTCAATACCATCAAATCTCTGGGGAAACTGAACATACTAGACTTGTGTTCCTGTCAATACCATTAATTCGAACGTTGAATTCTTGGTACTCTCTCTGCAACAGAAGAGGGAGGAGTATAGTATAGAACAACTCGAAAAGTGAGAACTACTGGTGGCTCACTATCAAAAGTTGCATCTTGGACAAAATTGGCTTTGAAAGAAGAGCAGCAAGACCTTGTAAAGGAAAAAAAACAATTGGGGATAAATTTACCAAGAGGAGGAAGATGGTACGGTTGGATTTTAATGGTCTTGACTCCACGTAGCCAAGCTGCTTTGTTCTCTTCACCGGCCATGTGAGTGCCTGTTCTCCAGTCGAGGTTTGACTTTTCCAAAGAACTGAACTTAAACATACTCGTTTCTTTGTTATTAACTTATTATCGTTATTATCACCCTCAATCCCTAAAGTGACAAAGAACCAAAAACCAGTTAACAATTCCATTTTACGTTGCAACAGAGGGAGTGTGAGAAGGGGAAAGGGTACCTCAAAAGAAGTACGATTGCTGCCAGCAAGGTCGAGTCTTTCCGAGCTCTTGAACTCGCCCCAACACAAGATTCAAGCTCATCTGGAAAAGAACATTAAACATCGTACAAAAACCCCCAACACAAGATTCAAGCTCATCGGGCAAACAACATGAAACATCGTACAAAAACCTTATTAGATTTAGAAAAACCATGTACGATACAAAGCAGCTAAACAAATCTAAAGACTTGAGAGATCAAAATAAGAATACAAGCTCATCTGGAAAAGAACACGAAACATCGTACACAAACCCCCAACACAAGATTCAAGCTCATCGGGCAAAGAACATGAAACATCGTACAAAAACCTTATTAGATTTAGAAAAACCATGTACGATACAAAATAAGAATACTGGAGTATCTATCGTCGTTAACCTTTGTAAACCTTGACAAATACTTCTCCACCTCATCTCATTCCCCATTTGTTACCGTATCCTCAAAGTACCACATGTCAACAGATCTGGAAACAAAACACATACAAAACAGCAACCAACATGTAGATCAGGACACGATCTATGAAGATGAGACATTCACGCGCCTCTACCATCGACGGACAAGATTGGTTTTACGTGGTTGAGCAAGAAAATCGATTGAGAGAGGAGGGAGAGAGAACCTTTCGAGAAGGAGAAAGAAAATGGTTTGAGAGAGGAGGGAGAAGGAGAGAGAATCGTTTGATCGTTTGAGAGAGGAGAAAGAAAATACTTTGACATAGGAGGGAGAGAGAATCGTTTGACAGAGGAGAAGACAAAAGGGCCATTGTTTGCAGAGGGACAAAATTGCGTAGAAAACGATAAAAAGAGGGAGAAAGCGTGATAAAATGTCAAATTAAATGATGCAAACTGTCGGATCAAAGGGACGAACGAGATGGATTTCCTGGTCGTCCATCCCGTTCGCCCTTAGTAAGTATACTTAATGATATCGTTTTACTTTGAATAATAAAAAATTAATTTTCAATACTATAACTCTTAATTTTCAAGGAACTACATTTTATATGAATTTCAATTGTAAAATAAAGGGTAGCAATAAATTAAAATAATATATGTTAAATTTTATTTTTAATTATTCATGAAAAATGACTAAAAATATATTAAAATTTATAAAATATATAAATTTAACTCATAATTAAAATTTATAATCCATGAAAAATGACTAAAAATATTTTAAAATTTATAAAATATATAAATTTGACTCATAATTAAAAATTTATAATTCATGAAAAATGACTAAAAGTATATTAAAATTTGTAGAAATGTATAACAAATTATGAGTTAAATCTAAAAATATTCAGATAGAGCTTCTCTATCATGTAAGGTTAAGACTACACAGTATTAGGTTTCCTCGTATTCTACATTTTAACCGGACTCTCACTAGATTTTTTTAATATAAATAACTAGGTGATATTGTTATTTAAAAATATTAAATTAATGCAAATAAAAAATTGATTTAAGATAAATCATCTTATTAAGAAATAATATTTTTTAATTATTTTGAAGGTATATTTGTGAAATTAATTTCAAAAGGTAATATTTTATTTTTTGAATTTTTCTTAAAAGTTTTGAAGAAAGTAAAATCTTGTAACCAATTTAATATTTTGTTAGTATTTTCTTTCTAAAATCTTACTTCAATTAGAATATAGAAATTTAATTTTAATTAGAGATGTCAAAGGGTTAGCCTGAGCCCAGGCCCAACCAGTGGTCGGGCCGACTCATTATTGTTTCTTTAAAGAAAAGCTTCCAAAACGTCATTGTTTTTTATAAGACGATGTCATTTTGAAAGTAACGGCCGGAACAGACTACTCATGACCTGCCCGACCTCAACCTCTGGCCTAGTCCGATCTACCATGTTTGACCCACAACCTACCCGTGACCCGATTAACTTGGACCAAAATTTGGGTCAGACTGGTCTTGACATCTATAATTTAAACCTCTTTGGTAATTAGGTTTATTTGGCTTTTGGCGTATGTTAACAGCAGAATTAACGTTTTTTACCTACCGATCCTATTTTTCATGTTGCGCGAAAATCAACGGTTTACGGTTGTTTCATTTCTATAAATCAACGGTCAAAAGTCATTCATAGGTTTGTCCGCTTTCAGAGTATCATTAGAAATCGAAAGTTCGGGTTCTCTTCTTTGGTTCGAAGCCTCAAATCTCTGATCATCGACAATTTGAGTCAATTGGCGGCGGATTTCAACACTCTAAATTGGTCTCCGTGTTGACTCGGGGTATACCATCGTGGAAGTCCTCCTCGAACTTGAGTTCACTCAAGTAGTTCACTGACTGGAGCAATCGACGCTGGTGATTGACCATGGCGACGGAGGAGGATGCGGCAATGGCGGAGTTCGCTTCACAGAAGAAGAAGAAAGAGCCTTCGGAATTGGAGAAGAGGTTCTTTTCTTTATTTATTTTTCTTCAATTTTCAAAGTTTGGTTAATTTATATGAATTTGGTGACGACCATGGTTATTAGGAGAAAGAAAATTGTGGCTGGAAGTTTGATGAAAGCTGAGATGAGACCAGGTGGAGGTGATGCTAGACCCTCGGAAGGTGATCAGGTACTTTTTTGAATTACTGAGTTGTTTTGTGCTCTTGGTATTTGATTGTTGTTATTATTCGATTTTAAGTAGTGATTAATTTTACAGGTGATATATCATTGTACTGTTAGAACACTAGATGGGGTTGTTGTGCAGTCTACTAAATCCGAATACGGAGGTTAGTTTTCACTTTTGGCATGCTAGTCGATGGTTAACTAGGATTAGTGAATTTTGCAGCTTTGAATTTGTGAAAATGAAAATTCATTGAATGTAACATTTTGTTGCGGTAGGGAAAGGTACACCAATAAGACAAGTTTTGGGGAAGAGTAAGATGTTACTTGGATTGCTGGAAGGCCTTCCTACAATGTTGAAGGGTGAAGTGGCAATGGTATTTGATTCTATCATTTGCAATTGAAATTATTGTTCGTGCTTGCAAGTGTGTGCAGTCTTGTATTTATCTTATTTTGTAGCTTTGGTACTGGGAAAGGTACACAGAAATGAATTGTGTAACTAGAGAGAATGAATTAAGATTCGTGACTTTGTTTGCTTGGGATTTTTCCTTTTGGTGATTATCCTGTCGGAGAAATTCTTGGTGGAGATTCTACAATTGAAACTGCAAATAGGTGTAATGATTTTCATATGTTTGCTCTTGAAGTCTTGGCATTTTGAAAGCCAGTATATCTTTTCTTCCAGTTCAAGATGAAACCTCAAATCCACTACGGCGAGGATGATTGTCCTGTTTCGCCCCCCAATAACTTTCCAAAGGATGATGAAGTTCACTTTGAGGTTGAGTTGATAGACTTCTCTAAAGTCAAGGCAAGACTCTTTTAAGCAATCTGGCATCTTATGTTCTAGTTTTTAAATATTTTCCATTAACAATGCTTCTCATGGTGATTATTCTTCAGGTTGTCAGTGATGATTTTGGGGTTACAAAGCAGGTAATGAGAATGTACTTAGTCATTGTGTGACAATGCATACGTGTAATTAGAAAGTTATAATGCAGGAAAAAAATTCAGAGTCTTTGCTGTAACATTTCTGAATAATAAAGTTTTTCATTTATTAACTTTAACACATGTTCTTTATACTTTGCTCATTACTGACTGTGAGCTTTGACACACTCCATTTCATATTGTTCTTTGCGAATTAGAATCATCTGTTCCGTGTAATCTTTTCAAGGGTTGACAATCATTATGTCTACTTTGTATTAGGTATTACAAGATGGGCAGGGCTGGGAATCACCAAGGGAACCTTATGAAGTGAAAGCTTGGTAGATATTTATTCTCAATTCTCTGTTTATGTTTATTCTGGACTTTGAGACAATATTTACAGTTGTATTAAGAGCATGCCCTATTTCCAGGATTTTCAATTCTCTGTTCATGTTTGTTCTGGACTTTGAGACAATATTTACAGTTGTATTATAAGCATGCCTTATTTACAGGATTTCTGCAAAGACAGGTGATGGCAAAGTAATCCTATCACGCAAACAAGAACCATATTTCTTTACATTTGGGAAGTCCGAGGTTGGTTATGTATTCCTCGCTATAATTATGTTTGCATTTTCTTATACTGTAAAATTTTTCCATCTGCTTCTCCTTGAATTGCTGTTGTGAGTGCCACTGTTAACAGCTGTGGGCATTTTCTTGCCCTTTTCTTCAGTAGCATCATAATCTAAACCTCTTGATGAAGTGGAAACTATTTTTTCTTTGCCAGTCATGTAATGTCTCTCATTGTTGATACTTAATTAGGTACCAAAAGGTCTTGAAATGGGAATTGGAACCATGGCACAGAAGGAAAAGGCAGTTATATATGTTACTAGTCAGCACTTAACCCAATCTCCTCTTATGTCTATCGAGGCTGGATTTGATGAAGTTCATTTTGAAGTAGAGCTTGTCCATTTCATTCAGGTAAAAGGCAGGAGTTCCACCCTCTAGCCAATGCTAGTCTTTTGGCCTTCTTCTGTGTAAATGCGTAGGGTGCTAGCCCTAGAATGTGTTCATTTCCAAGGGACTCCGTATGATTCTTTTGATACTAGTTCTGTTCTATGTTTTTTTTTAACTTAATCATATTGCTGGGTTCTGTTTCTCCTTGTTCTACTTATTCAAAGTCATTATGGTGCTGGATGAGGGTGCCATCAATGAATTAGTGTGTTGGATGGCTTTGTAGAGCTATTTAGGTTGAAATGATGATTAAAAAATTTGACATCCTTCAGTAGGTCTTCAAGGGCTTATTTGGTTATTATGACTAATGCGTAGCACATGTAACTTCATGTGAATAAAATTTGCTTCTTTCCTTTGTGCCTGAGTTGAGAGGAAACCTTGGAATGTTCTACATTTTATGTTTATGTTACTTATGTCAAATGTATTCACTTTGATAACAGTGGTTGCGATGGTGTGATGTAACTCTCTTGCTTAGTATTGACAGGTGCGTGACATGCTTGGAGATGGACGGCTGATTAAACGTCGTCTTCGTGATGGAAAAGGTGTGAAACACGAATGCACACACATTTATATACATAGCTTCTGCATTCAAAAATTGTGTGATTCAGTATAATATGGTTCTGTTAATTTTCTTAAAAATTAGGTGAGTTTCCCATGGATTGCCCTCTTCATGACAGTCTACTACGAGTCCACTACAAGGGCATGCTTCTTAATGAAGAAAAGACTGTCTTCTACGATACTAGATTTGATAATGATGGTCAACCTTTGGAGTTTAGTTCTGGAGAAGGGACTGTAAGTTCTACTCCCGCTTAAATTGACAAGCTCACTTTTTGTAACCTCATTTATAAGTTTTGCCATATTTGTGATGCTGAAGACTCTTATGTTGATGAATTGGAAAGTTTTCTTTGCACTGAAGGTCCCTGAAGGATTTGAAATGGCTGTTCGTTTAATGCTTCCTGGAGAGATAGCTCTTGTTACAAGCCCTCCTGATTATGCATATGACAAATTCCCAAGGTTTCAATTGGTCCTTACTGAACTTTTTCTGTTCATTTCTCAGTGAAAAACTCAATAATTTGAAGCTTTGGATTGAATTGATTTTTCAGTTTCTCCTATTTTCTTCAGTAACCATTTTTTTGCACTTATCAAACAAATCCAGGCCACCTAATGTTCCTGAGGGTGCTCAAGTGCAATGGGAGATTGAGCTTCTTGGTTTTGAGATGCCAAGGGTAAGTATCTGCTGTCTCGTGCAAACTTATTCTGTTGCTTGTCTGATGTCTCTTGCAAACTTAATTCTCTTGCTTGTTTGATGTCTCGTTCAAACTTATTCTGTTGCTTATTAAAATATCTTCAGAAACTTAACTAAGCATTCTTAATGTTAAATAGCCTTCTTTATTGTCTTTTTCTGAAGATTTTTATCTGTGGAGCATTTAGTTTTAATCTTGGACTGTGCTGCAAGGAACTTAAAGTGGAAAAATAGTTCGTTGGTTATGAGGGAATTTTTCTGGATGGATTTTGTGTTTACTGTTCTATTTGTGAGTAGAAATGCTCATGTAGATCCTTATTGCAGGATTGGACTGGTTTGAACTTTCAGAGTATAATGGACGAAGCAGCTAAGATCAGGAACACAGTATGTTTGTTATCTGTTCTGTTAACTATACTACATTGGACCTCTGCAGTTATGTTTTAATTGTGCAGCCATGGCCCCATGCTTGTGTCTATTAGGTTGGCCAGTCATTAACTGGTTAAAGGGGCTTACAGCTTCCCTATCACAAACTTACTAATTATTGTGGTCTCAGGGAAACAGGCTCTTCAAAGAAGGAAAGTATGAACTTGCAAAGGCAAAGTATGAGAAGGTAAGATGTTTTGTTCTATCTTTAGTTGCGAGACCGTATGTTGATGTTTGTTCTCTCTTTAGTTGTGAGACTATATGTTGCCACTTTCTGCTTCATTTTTCTTATCAATATTCTTTAAAACCAATTTCTATGTTATTGACAGCTAGGGAAACATTACTTACCTCATACTGTTAGGTCATGCAATATTTGTTTTCATAAGTCAGATTGAAACAGAAAAAGTAAAGAAATATTCTTTAGTATAGTTTTAATTGATGATCTAGATGCCTCATACTTCTGTTAGGTCTATTCATCTTTCGACTTATGTCTCAAATTGTCGATCTTATTAAAACATTTCACAATATTCCTTGTTCTATATTTTAAGATTATTACATTCTCTTTTCTATTCTTGAAATTCTATGCACTCCCCAAGTCTTCATATTTATATACGCATTCTGCCATTGCTAAACAGGTGTTAAGGGAATTTAAACATGTAAATCCACAAGATGATGATGAGGGGAAAATTTTTTCAGATAACAGAGTACGTTTTTCTACTCCTTACATTAGCTAAAACTCCACACATTTTGGTTATCTTTTTTCAGTCGACCTGTTAACTTATTATTTCACTTTGATGTTTGAAGAATCTACTATATCTAAATGTTGCTGCATGTTATCTCAAACTAGGGGAATGCAGAATTTCCCTCGAGGACTGCAATAAGGTATACCTGTTAATTCTACTTTTCGGGTGGAGTTAGGTTTGACAGCTTAAATAAAAGAGCAAGTTAATGTTTAACAGCTTGAATAAAAGAGCAAGTTAATACATACATTAGCACTATTTGGATTACACGTGTTGAAGATCATGGAGATTCATTATGCATTTGTTATGTCCAACTACACTAGAAAAAGAACACATATTCTTCCGTCATGCACTCAAAATACAATGTCTTAACTTAGTTCCATTATTTTATAATTTATAGTTATCAAAGATTATTGATTTTAGGAAACAAAAGAAACAGATGGCATGTTGTTGAGATCTGTTGATGCTAAAATTCTTCAGGTCTTGGATGCCAATCCTGCACATGTGAAAGGTTTGTATCGACGTGGAATGGCGTACATGATGGTTGGAGATTTTGACGAAGCAAGGACTGATTCTGAAATGGTAATACTAATAATTCTAAGTGGCAAGAGTTTTTAATCTGTGACATGTTTCCTAAGCAGTAAAACAAAGTGATTGGTTTTAATGGAATCTGGTTTGGCTTCATGTTATATTTCACACAATAAGAGTCTCTAGATTCAAACAGCCTATAAGAAAATGATATTGATATCAACCATTAGAGTACGTTTGAATTCTCAAAATTTCTTGAATGCACCTTTATGTTCGAATTCTTAAATTTCTTGAATGCACCTTTTGTTATATGAAAAAGTATAATGACTCCCTTGAAAAGTAGGATGCTCTATGTGCATGGTGATTTCCTTTCTTTGTATCATCTCTGAAAAATATGCAATCCATCTCATTATGACTACAATAGAAGGACGGTCATGTTGTAGATGAAGTGGGGCTTCTGCACGTACGAAGCTATGCTGCCATTTTGAACTTAGAATTGTGATCAATGACCATCTCATTGTTGTTTTGTGACCGGTTTAAGATACATATTATATGATCTGAATTGACTTTTACCTTACTATTACATGTTGGTTTCAAAAGTGATCGTTGAATGTTGATACAATTGTAGGGCACATGGAGTTTGAAATTATTTTGGTTCAAACTTTTGTGCCGACTTTGCTGATAGATTGGACTAGTAAATATTCTGTATACCTTTTGTGTTGGAGTTTTCTGATTATTGTTTTTTAAACCTTCCTTAAAAATTCCCATATGGCATTTTAGCTATAAAATTGAGTCCTGAAACTGGATCTTAAGAAACTTCAGGTTCCCAAGTCATGGACTGATTAAGATTGATAAGATTACTTGTAAGATTGCTAGCTGGTTTTGTGAACACACCGTTGTGTGTAGTAGATGTTATGATCATTGTGCCTTGAACTCCACCCAGAAAGCGATAGGGATTGATGATTTCCGTAAAATCCCAAATGGTGTTAATGGTAATAGAAATAAGGCCATCTTAATGCTGAACTCTCTGTATGCTTTCCTTCTACTCAATTGCAGACATCTAATTTCCTACTACACTACGCTGAATGGGGATGTAGGTATCGAGGAGAGGATTTTTCAGTGCAAAGATCTTCAACATATATCCAATAAAAGGAGCAATTCTGGCTAGATCAGCTGTAGATATTGTGACTTTATAACATGAGTTTTGCTTAAGAAGAGTAATTTCGTATTCATTCTGTTTGTTTTTCTTCCTAATGAAGGCGCTCGTTTTTCCGGATGCAACTGGATCAACTTCTTCCTTCTCTTTGGTCTCTTCGGTGCTTATTCAAGTAAAGTTGGAGTTAAAGTCAATACTTGTATTAGAATTGTTTAGCCCATGAATCCAAAGATTTTTTGTGGCAATTATACTAGTAGATTGTGATTTATTCTCAAAATTGACTAGTCTTGATTTGTTTTCAAGAATGCTAATTTCAAGATTGTAACTCATGAATACACATTTATATACAATCTAGTTCCTTTTTTTCCATTCCATCATGAGTTTCTTACAGCTTCATTTACATTTTTACTTTTGTTAATATTTTCCCCCACAATGTCATTCCAAAAAAAAAAAAGAAGTTCGACGTTTGTTATTTTTTTGTCCATACCATTATAAGAAGTTTCATGAGAATCTCAAGAATTAAGCATTTTGCATTTTGCACAAAAATATTTTATTACATAAGGATTTGTCATTTATAGACAATACATAATCAACAAAACATAAAAATTTGTTGTGGTCTAAACAGAACAATATGTAAATTAAATTTTATCTAAACCAATTAGAGGCAAGCGCATTCCGTCTACAAGTAATATAAAACGGTAAGAACTGAATATCGTACCTAAGGGAAATTCGACATGCAAGACAATTAAATTAAACGATGAAAAATTACTCAAATGATCAAGAATTGATTGATTTGAAAATAAAATAAAATAAAATAAGCAAATTAAGGAAATATGAAAAATGCAGGGTATGAACTAAAACGACTAGATTTAATCAAATTATAGAAATCGGTTAAGGTATTAGATTTCAATTGGATTGGACACTAAAAATTGTAACGGT
>JAOTJB010000005.1:109113-120326 GCA_027123815.1 Erythroxylum minutifolium
AGATTAAATTAAATTAAAAATTTTAAAATATAATTGAAAATTTTGAAGTTTAATTAAAAAAGAATTTATTAAATAAAAATTAATTGATTTATTTTAATTGATAAAAACTTATTAATTTATAAAAATTGACTGATTAATTAATAATTTGAGTAATTTTTAATAATAAAAATTATTTAAATTAATTGAATAAAAAATAAAAAATAAATAAAATTGAATATATTATTATTTTATTTTAGTTTGTCTTATAATAATAATTATCTTCTCTCGCTCTCTTTCCTCGTAACAGCGCAAAAAAAACTAATAAAAAAATAAAAGAAAAATTAAATAAAGTTTTCATCTTCCTTAGACTTCAATAAAAAGGCCCCCTCACTTTCTTCTCTGTCTCTCAACCGTCTCTCCGTGTCAAACTCGCGTTTCTTAGCACAAAGCATTCGGCGAAACACAGAGAATCAGAGGGCTTTTTAAAGTGATATATTGTCTTCGATTCGCTTTTCTACATCGTAATTCATATAAAACGCTTTGTTGTGTTCATATTCCTACACCCTTTTGGCCTTTTTGAACATCTTGATCTTGATCACAGGTGTCTGTAGATCATCCCCGTATCGAGTTTTTTTTATCATTGTTGCCGTAAAGTTTGCTTCTTTGTTCGATTTAGTTGGTGGGTTTTCATTGGTTTATTAATTAAGAGGGAAATTTGAGGAAGTTGAAGGTGGATTCATGTGTTAGTATTGTGGGGATAGCGATGTTGACCTCAATAGTTGGGTTTTGAAGTACTATGGAAGTAGTGGTTGCACGAAAAGAACAACGACAACAAGATGACGCTTTACATTGGTCGCGAAGCTTCAAAGGTTTCTCTTTTCTCTTTTGTTTTGTCACTTTGTGCTCTTGGATCCTCTTTTTGGTGTGAAAAAGTGCTTTCTTAGGGTTGATTCTGCTGTTGGTTATGTGATTTTGAAGCTCTCTTTCGTTGATTTGGTCGTAATAGATTCCTTTTGCTGTTCTCGTAATGAAGCTTTGGAAGAGAGTTTGTGCAGAGACAACCACAGAGATCAAGCTTCTTGCAGAGAATTGGAAGTACATTCTAGGGGGTCTAATTTTTCAGGTTTCCTTTCTGTTTCCAGAAAACTCATAGATAGATTCTCTATTTTTCACTGTGATTCTCTTTTAATGGGGTTCTGAGTTTACAACAGTCTCTCTCCCTATTATTTTGGGAGAAAATTTAGATTTTGATATCTTTTTAGTTTCATAAATGAGAGGGGTGCTCACTGGGTCGAGGAATAAGATTCGAAATATTTTGTGGCAGTGAAGTTATGTGGAAGAAACGAGGATTTGGTATTGTGACAAAGTTCAGGATTTAGTGTTACGACAAAGTTGAGGATTTGGTCTTATGGCGAAGTTGCTGTTAGTTCATATGGGCATTCTCGGGCTAGAGTGCTGTTATTGTCCTGTTTTGGCTTGGCTCGTAATGAAAGTAATAGCTCATTGAAATGACATTATAAGTTTTATGTTCATCTGAGTCTCAGATTGAAAGTTTGCATTCACATTTCTGTGGAAAAAGCAACTATATTGCCAGTACTTTCAGTTATCATTTATAGAATATGCTTGCACTTCCTCACTTCAATGTCATGTAGTTTTTAAGTATTTTTGGAGTTCCATTTCAGTCTTCCCAAAAATGTGGCTTTTACCTTGTGCTCAAGTTATTTGATTTATGCTTATTGCCGCTTCCCTTCACATTTCAATTAGTTAAATGCAAGTTTGTTACTCATAATCCATATCTTTTGCTGCAGTACATACATGGTTTGGCTGCTCGAGGAGTTCATTATCTACACCGACCAGGGCCTGTACTGCAGGATCTTGGGTTCTTTCTTCTTCCGGTTTGTCTCCTTTATCTGAATTGTTCCTCTACGTTCCTAAGTTGCCCTGCCTCCTTTTATCTAATAGTTTCTGCACTTTTAGGAGCTTGGGCAGGAAAAAGGCTACATCAGTGAGATGGTTTTTACCTGTGTCTTTGTATCCTTTTTCTTGGTAAGCCTCTTCTTTTGAATCTTTCCTTGCTGTCTTGCTTCCTATCTCAACTAATTAGGTTTGTAATGTGGGGTTGTATTTTGTTGTAGTGGACTTTCCATCCCTTCATCTTCAAAAGTAAGAAGATCTACACAGTTCTTGTTTGGTGCAGGGTCCTAGCATTTCTAGTTGTAAGTGTATATTTGACTGTCAGTCCCATTTAATGTTGTTTTAAGCTTTGCAAAGCGTAGCAATTTAGTTGGAATGTTGGAATTGAAAACTGTGCTCAGAAACTTATGATATATGCTCTCTGTGTTTGTAAATACTGTTTACTTATACCACCTAATACAATCTATCCCCATTTCTATTCTGAAATTTTCTGTGTTTCATTTGTCTTTCCAGGCTTGTCAAGTTCTTAGGATACTTACATTCTATGCTACGCAGCTTCCGGGACCAAATTATCACTGCCGTGAGGTATAGATACTTCTTTCAACTTTTAAGAAAAAGATTGTGCATAAGTCCCATCTTCAGCCAAGGATATTATATCCTTCCCCTATGAATCCTCCAAGATTTGAACTTTGATGGCCCTACTGCTTTACTGCCTGGGCCAGCTCTAGGAGTTTTTAATATATTCTCCCTTTTATGTTTGAAGATTTTATCATTGTGTTTTTTCTTTAAGCCATTGTGTTTTTCCCGTAATTAATTATCTTTGACTCGAAAAGGAGATTGATATTTTACTGTTGTATGCACTTTTAGGGTTCAAAACTTGCCAGGCTGCCACGTCCACAGAGTGCACTTGAAGTAGTCCTAATCAATTGTAAGTGAGCTACTATTTAATCTGGTCCTTTGTTATTTGGTCAAGCTAATTTGGTTTATTGTTATGCAGTTCCTCATGGCATTGTGTATGGCTGTGGCGATTTGATATTTTCATCGCACATGATATTCACGCTAGTTTTTGTTCTTACATATCAGAAGTACGGGACACGAAGGTAAAGTATGGCATGTTATTCTACCTCAGTCCCCAATATCACTAAGAACGAGAATGCAACTTGTTCTATTCTATGATGTACTATATTTTTTATAAAGAATGTTGATACTACATGAATCAATCTCATCAGTTTCTTTCTACTAGATGGCCTGATTAGTTTGTGATGTATGATTTAGGTGTATAAAGCAGCTAGCATGGTTGATTGCTGTAGTTCAGAGCCTTCTAATCGTTGCTTCCCGCAAGCATTACACAGTTGATGTTGTGGTTGCCTGGTAAGTGGGACATATGCATTCAACTCGAATGGCTCATGTGAATGAATTAATCATTTCTTTAATTGGTTTACTTCTGCAGGTACACTGTTAATTTAGTGGTGTTCTTCGTAGACAAGAAATTGCCAGGTTAGAACACAAACTTTCTTTTTTGGCTTTTTCCTTGAAATTTTTTTCTTTTCATCTCACCATGTACTGACTGAACTGATTTGAATTATCAATTTGCAGAACTACCTGATCGGACTAGCGGTTCTGCGTCATTGATTTTGCCGACAAGTACTAAGGACAAGGATAGTAAGAACAAGGATAGCAAGAGCAAGGAAGAAAATCAGAAGCTCTTGAATGGGAATACAATAGATCCTGCAGAATGGGTATGGTGATTCTGCCTTAAAAGATTATTCCATAAAGCATCTATGCAATAGCCTATGTTCAATATTCATATTTATAGTTCTTGCTATCTGGTTCAGAGGCCTAGATCTCAAATCAATGGCAAGATCCTAGAAGATGTCAATGGAGTCCATGTCGATACTCCTGCCATGAATGGCGTATAGACAACGGAAGCTGCTATGACCAACCGAAGCGAGGGCTGCTGCCATCTGTATCTTGATGACCTCGGATTGGAGGGTTTGTCTAAACTTGTTTGGTCTGCTTCTTTGCCTAAAGATTGATGGGTGCTAATTTGTATTCCTAGAGGAAATGATTATGGAACATGCTTGCAGACATTAGCAGTCCTGCTCGTTTGTCATTGGTTAAAACACTTTGTCATCAGCATCAATGTAATATCATGGCATCTTTCCAAGCTCAGATTGTTTGCCATGTCCCTCTTTCCCCTGTTTTTGTACCTTGCTTGTAACTTTTTGCTTGATTTAGACATGGTAAATATGATCCCATCAGCAGGACAGTACAGTGTACAAATTCGCTGCCTTGTAAAGCACTAAGATGTTCTCAAGACCAGCGGTTGAGGGCGGAAATCAGGAAGAAGCAAGATTTCTTCTTGGAGATCTCAAAAATCAAAATTCTTCCAAACCCGTGGTTCTGGCCTTCCCTTTTTCGTTAGTTTGGTAGATAATTAAACAAAACAAGAAGCATCTTAAGTCATATTGCATGATTCATTGCCATGTGAGAACACATGGTGTTTCTGTCATGAATATTTGCATGTGGAGTCAAATGCTCCAACTTTTCGGTGCCCCCAACAAGCATCACGCCTTTGTCGCCATTTTAGCACGTCAGAACAAAAAATTATGAACTCAGACACGTGCTTCATTGTCCTCAGGACATGCCAGAGACTCCCATACTCTGTTTCTACTTACTGTCACAAAGCTTCCCATACTCTGTTTCTACAACTGTCATAAAGCTTTACAGGATCAATCTCGCGGGACCAGGAACAGAGTCAGTGGAATTAATGAAGAGCCATACAAGGATTGGCTAACTGCAAGCTTCCATTGGAGGACATGATCAAGATATCAAATGACCAACATGCCCATTTTTTTACTACTCGAGCCAGCTCAATCTCTCCGATTCTCTGCAAAAAGCAAGTTTACATCGTTGTGGGCCAACGAATAATGGTCCTTTTGAATCCATTCCCATCTTTCTTGTCTCCCTCTTTCTTGCTTTCTTTCTGCCACCAAGCTTTTGTACAACAATTATGAACTTTATGTTTCATCACCACCAGAAAGTCATTAGTGTCTCTTTCAGTATCATCAACTTTGGTTTCATATCTCACAATTCTGTTTTGTATATAATCTTTTTTAATTATTTTACTCATTCTAAAATATTCTTTTATTGTTTTAAATTAAAAAAATCTCATTAATTTTTATAAAATTATTTTAACATAATTATTGTTTAATTTAGATCAAAGTAGTTTTACTTATATGTGAATAGTCAGTTAAATGACATTTTTAATTAAAATATTTCAATATAAATTCAGTAATTCTTAAATATTTCTATTAGAAGATTACTTACATGACAATTTGGTCCCAACTCTTAAACCTAAACCAAATTATTAAAATTGAGTTGGGTTGTCATGTCGCCTCCTAAGGAGTGGTCGAGTTGGTGAAATGGAAGTATGGGATCAAAAGATTCTGTGTTCGAATTCTCCTATTTACACTCTTTCGATTGAGCCTGTCGTACAGGGCTTGCCTAGTGCGGAGTATCTTATTGGCCTTATTTGCAAGTTATTGCGTCAATCTGGAGGATTACCCAATGCGCATCTAAATGATAGCAGCTGCGGGTTCCTCCATTCTAAAAAAAAAGGTTGTCATGTCAATAATGTTTCATTAATTTATGTATAATGTTCATATCTTGTATATTTTATTCTTACTGTTAACCAAAATTTTAAAGAATGAGTTTTTCTATAAAATTAAAAAAAGAAGAAAATTTCCAAAAAATTTTGGAAATTAATAATTTTTCTAAAATTTCTTAAATTACATAGGATTTATATCTTTTACCTTAATTAAAAAGGATCTTATAATAGATAAATTATTATTTGTATTGAAAAAATTATCCACATCACAAATAAAGACTAAGGAATGCATAAGCTGTATGAGCATGGCACCACTTCTCTCACTCCTGACATGTTTATTTTATGATGGGTCCCTTGATCCCTAAATGGGCTATGCAAATGATCAAGCACTAAAAGCTTATTTAGTTATTTTTATGTATTGAGATCTATACTTTATAATAAAGAATATGATGCATTATCCTTCTTATTTTTGGGTTTAAAAAAGGTAAGAGAATTAGTATTTCAATTTCAAATTCTATGCTTATACATTTTTTTAAAAGAAGGAACTCGCAGTCGTTATCATTTGGATGCGCACTGAATAAACATCTGGATTGACATAATAGCTTACAAATCACGCTAATTGGGTATTTCGCACTCGGCAAGCTCTGTACAACAGGCTGGATTGAGAGAGCGTAAGTAGGAGGATTCGAACACAGGTCCTTTTAGCTCCATGCCTCCCACTTCATCAACTCGATCACCTCTACGGGGCTCTATGTTTATACATACTAAAAGAATTTAACTATTCCATTCAATAATTAACTAAAATAGGCAATTAAATAAAAAAAAGTAAATTTAAAATGGCAAAACTGATTTGAATTTAAAAAATTAATTTGAGTAAGATGATATTGTATTGTTCTTGAGCTAATTAAACTTTAGACAGTCTAATATTGACCAGATAGAGTTCAATTTGTTAAAGAAAAATCAAATTCGTTCTCACCAATTGCGATATCTATTCAAAAAAGTTAATTATTTGTTTTAGAAATAAGTTGTGATTAACTTTGAGCCACCTATTGAGGAAGAAGGAGAAACATTATTGGGTATTGTTGTTTTTTTGACTAATGATTAGATTAACCATTTTGTTTATGTTAGTTATAAGTATCAACCCACCTTCACAAATCATCTAATTAACTCCTTTTGTTTTAAACGGAGGAACACATAATTGCTATCTGTTGAATGCGCAGTGGATAAATTTTTGAATTGATGCAACAGCCTGTAAATTACGTTAATCAAGTACTCCGCATTAAACAAGCCATGTACAATAGGCTCGATCTAGAAAGTATAGATAAGGAGATTCGAATACAGAATCTTTTGACATCCATGTCTTTCAGTCTACTCACTCGACCACTCTTTAGAAGCTTAATTAACTCCTTACAAACTCCTTTTTATTATAAAATTATTAAAATTTGACAAAAAATTTAAACAAATCAGTGGATGATTACCTAAAACGACCAAAAGTTCCTTTTCATACAAGTCACTAATCTCCCTTAATTAAAACCTGTTAATTAATTAACACAATTCCCACCAAGTCAAGAACCAAATGCGCCGCGGTTTGAGTTCTACGGCGCCGTTTATTATCTTGACTTCCGCTTTGACCCACCAAAATGCGACCGTTAAATTCCTCTTCCCTCGTGTTGAAAAATTGAATATTTTATTTTATTTATATTTATCCGAAAATAATTAAATTAAAAAATTGGGAAAATAAAAGCAAAAGAGAATGATGAGAGAGATAGAGTATAGTTCCCACTAAAAGCTGAAACCTGAGAAAAAATTTGGTTTGGAGAGAGTGAAGCATCATGAACTGATGAATCCACTCGCAATGCAGACCGTCTGATTGTTGGACTTTTGGCGTCGTCTTCTTTTCATCCGTCCGATCTCTTGATCCACCATCGTCGTCAATGGGAGCCCGCTGCTCCAGATTCTCACTCTGCTGGTTCCACTCTCGCCTCAAGCCTTCCGTTCCCGAGTCCTCCTCCGACCTCGGTACGAACAAATTCCTATACGATGTAAGTGTCATTTTTGTAATATTCTCCAACGGTTTGTCCGATTCCGTCTTTTGACTTGCAGAGAACGGGGGCAAAAATGACCGAAGCGCGTGGCCGAGTTTCACTGAGTTCACTCTGGCTCAACTCAAAGCCGCCACGAGCGGGTTCTCCTCCGACAACATAGTATCGGAACACGGAGAGAAAGCCCCTAACGTTGTTTACAGAGGGAAGTTGGATAACGGCCGTTGGATCGCCGTTAAGCGGTTTAACAGACTTGCGTGGCCTGATTCGCGCCAATTCTTGGTCCGTTTTAATGCAGTTTTGCAGTGTTTTGTGTTCCGTTTGACTCTTTCCTTCTCTATTTTTTGTCACTCGAACGCGTAACATCGATGTACAGGAAGAAGCGAGAGCAGTTGGGGGCTTGAGGAGTGAGTGGTTGGCGAATTTGATAGGATGTTGCTGCGAAGGGGAAGAGAGGTTGCTTGTTGCTGAGTTTATGCCTAATGAGACACTCGCTAAGCATTTGTTCCATTGTAAGATGATATACTCTGATGATGGTTTATGGGTGTTGAATATCGAAAAAGTCTTGAAATTTATGATATTTGTTTGTGGGTGTTTCATGGGTTGATCGCTAAGGGTCTGGATAACGCAGGGTTTACGGTTGAATATCGAAAAAGTTTTGAAATTTATGTCGTTTGTTTTTGGGTTTTTGATGGGTTGATCTCTAATGGTGGGAATGATGCAGGGGAGAGTCAACCTATGAAATGGGCAATGAGGTTAAGGGTAGCCTTCTATTTGGCGCAAGCTTTAGAGTACTGTAGCAGTAAAGGGAGAGCACTTTATCACGACCTCAATGCTTATAGAATCTTATTTGATAAGGTGGTCATTTCGGCTCATTTCTGCTTGGTAGAATTCAGTTAAAGTTTGATTCTTTGGAATGCAAAATATGTATATATGTGATGTTGTTTTTGGGTTTTGATAGGATGGAAATCCCAGGCTATCTTGCTTTGGACTAATGAAGAATAGCAGAGATGGCAAAAGTTACAGTACCAATTTGGCTTTTACTCCACCGGAGTACTTGAGAACTGGTAAGGATTGTTCAACTTAGAAAATAGTGGAAAAGATTGTATTATATGCATTCATATGGGTACTGCAAATGTGAATGAATGTTAAAACTAAAGCTGATTCAAGTTTCATGAATGTATTTTGGCAGGGAGAGTGACGCCAGAAAGTGTAATTTATAGCTTTGGAACGCTGTTGTTAGATCTTTTAAGTGGCAAACATATTCCCCCAAGTCATGTGAGAATTGCTTTGTTAACAGTCATTAAATACTAAATGGTTTTCTGTCAACGTGTTTAGTAATTCTGAGAAGTTTGGTGAATGCTTGTCTTCTACTAGGCTCTTGATCTTATTCGAGGCAAGAATTTCCTGATGTTGATGGATTCTGCTTTGGAGGGTCATTTTTCAAAAGATGATGGAACTGAACTGTTGAGGTTGGCTTCAAGATGTTTGCAGTATGAAGCTCGTGAGAGACCAAATGCCAAGTCCCTTGTCACTGCACTTATGCCTCTTCAGAAAGAAACAGAGGTAAGTTTAGTGGTTGATTCAGATGAACGTTCTAGTTAAGTTCTCTGTACTAGTTTGATTCAGTGACTAACTATTCTTATAACTTCTAGACTTCCAAATTTGTTGTTTGACACGACCAGTTATAAGAATAATTATTTGGTGGGGCTAATTTTTACTTCTCATTGAATAGGTTCCACCTCATGTTTTGCTGGGTATTCAAAATGAAAGTTCAGTGTTAACTCAGCCTTCGTCACTGACGCCTTTAGGTGACGCATGCTTGAGGATGGATCTCACTGCTATTCATGAAATCCTCCAGAAGATTGGATATAAGGATGATGAGGGGATTGCCAATGAGGTAAGACTAGTACTTTATGACTGCAAATGAAATAGCAATTAAAACATTGCTGAGGATGCTGGTTTCTATTCCATAATAGTATCAAGAACAAATGAGGTGAATAAAATGGAAGATAGACAATGATCCATAGGATGTTTATTTCTGCTGCAATTTCTTTTATTAGTTCTCAACCATGAACTAAGTCATCTCATATACTTCCTTCTGATCTTTATTGTTGCATCATCTTTGGAATGTTTGCTTAACTCTAATTGACTGCTCCATCTTCCTTCTTCATGAAGCAGCTCTCATTCCAAATGTGGACTAGCCAAATGCAGGAGACATTGAACTCTAAGAAGCATGGAGATGCTGCTTTTCGAGCTAAGGATTTTGCAACTGCAATTGATTGCTACACACAAGTAAGCCTTTCCTGTTCTCAATTCTCGGCTTGCACTTCAAGTTTAGCCTTGTGTGGTTAGTCAATTTAGTTACAAGCAACCAAGCATGGTGGCTACTTCTGACTTTGAGTGAATGGGGCATCAAATTATTGTCTCAATTTAGTTTGTAGACATCAAAACTGCACATAGAAGAGTGTATATGAATAGAAGATCCTTTTTGTTTGCGGGAGGAGCTAAGGTTTTCACTTATGTCATTTGTAGTTCATTGATGGTGGGACAATGGTGTCACCAACTGTGTACGCAAGGCGGTGCATATCCTACTTAATGAATGACATGTCACAAGAAGCTCTTGGAGATGCTATGCAAGCCCAGGTGGTGTCTCCTGAGTGGTATATTGCTTCGTATCTTCAAGCAACTTGTCTGCTAAGTCTTGGAATGAAGCATGACGCACAAGAAGCACTCAAAGATGGCACTAACTTGGAAACCAAAAGGAAAAAAAATTGAAGGTGTATAGCTTTCTTTATATATCACAAACTTCGTCTAGGCTCGTGTATGTAAACAGTTTTTCTTCTCTTGTGCTTTTCGGCTTTACAGAATTCTTTGACAGTAGTTTTGTTTAACTATTCATGGCCCTGCATAATCTTGGATCTTTTGGTTTGACCAGTTCGATATTACCAAGGTTTTAAACTGAGAACTGCACGTCACCGTTACTGCAATTGTGGTTGACCGTAATCTAAAACCATGGTTATTACTTGAACTGGAAATTCAAAGAGTGATCATAGCAACAAATAAGCTAACATGGAAAATTCAATCTCAGTAACACCAGGTAAAAGAAAAAAAATATGTAGATCAACACCACCTTGTAAGATCAGTCATGCACATGATGTGAAACAGACGAATCCAATATTCAAGTACCTACAAATTGATTTTATGGAACAAGCATATATATATATATATAGATTGTTAGTCACTCTGTAGACTACCTACCAGATCCCTTGCAAGGTTCTGCACTCTACCTTCTTCAAGTACCATAACCTAAAATTCATCTCTAACTCTTGTGACATAGCCAGTTCTTGAAGAAAAACACTTACTATAATCATTTCATAACTCCATTTTCTTCCACTGAGTAGTTCTTTCAAGGCATCATTTACAGAAGTTTAGGAAGGCACATTAAAGTGAAAAAGCCATGATACAACAAATGCAAAAACCATGCAAGCTAGCAAGAAATTTAGGAACCGGTGGCCATGCCAGAAGCTTTGTGTTTCTGAATGGGGGACTGATGTCGAAACCGTCTGCATTGTTGCAGTGTTACTTGTTTCGTTCAATTGATCTATTGATTCAACCTCATTTGGCCCGGCAATATTGCGTGCAATAGACTGACAAATCTCACAGAT
>JAOTJB010000005.1:152127-164472 GCA_027123815.1 Erythroxylum minutifolium
GTATTCAGGTTGAAATGGATAAATGGACTTCGAAGAGGGGAGCTGAACTTAGAAAGGGGAGTTTTGAATGCAAGTATAGGTGATAAATGTGTGTTATCTGAATGCGATTGCTGGGCTCTCTATTGGAAGAAGCTCAAGTATTATGATATTCTACATGAAAGTTGGGCCGAAAACGGGTCCCGACATTGTATGTTTTATTTTGGATTACAATGTAAATGTAAAAATGTTTTACTACTGTTAACTTATAATGTTAAGCATTGGGGAGTTTTGTAATGTGTATATGTATATCATTGAAATGAAATGCATGATATGAATGTATGTACAGGAAACTGGTTGCCTTATGTGTGGATGGTTGTAGGTTCCATATAGGGGTGTAATAATTTATGGACGACTTCTCTATTTTTGGAGACTCTTTTGATCATTGCTTGTTTAATTTGGATAAAGTGTTATAAAGATACGAGGAGTCTCATTTAGTCTTGAATTAGGAGAAGTGTCATTTCATGGTCCATGAGGGAGTTGCTTTAGGCCATAGCAACTCATATAGGGGGATTGAGGTAGATTGAGCTAAGACTGAAGTGATTGAAAGGCTCCCACCTCTTACCAACATCAAAGGCATTCGAGTGTTCCTTGGCCATGCAGGGTTCTACAGATAGTTCATCAAGAACTTTTCTCTTATTTCTAAACCCTTGACTCACTTATTAGTTAAAGATGTGCCTTTTATGTTTGACAATGATTATTTAGATGCTTTTAATAGGTTAAAGAAGGCACTTACAACAATACTTATTTTGACATCGCCAGATTGGTCACTTCCTTTCGAGATCATGTGTGATGTAAGAAATCATGTCATTATTCTTATACTCAGACAGTGGAAGGAGAAGAGGATAAATGCAATTTACTACGCTAGCAAGAAAAGGATAAATGCAATTTACTACACCAGCAAGACCTTGACGGGAACACAATTGAGCTACACCACTACTAAGAAGGAGTTCTTGCAATGGTATTTGCATATGAAAATTTTCGTTCTTATCTTATGGGCTCACAAGTTATTATTTTACAAATCATGCAGTTTTGTGTTATCTCACTGCAAAGAAGGATGCCAAAACTAGGCTCATCCAATGGGTGCTTCTGCTCCAAGAATTCAACATTGAGATTAAAGACAAGAAAGGAGCAGAAAATGTTGTAATGGACTACCTATCGAGACTTAAAGGGGTAAAAATGAAGAGGAAGAGGAAATTGAAGAGCATTTTCCTAACAAGGCCTTAATGATGGTAGAAAATCCTTTTCTTCCTTGCTTTGCAGATATTGCCAATTATCTCTCAGGTGGTATTCTTCCTCCTAATCTCTGGCATCAACAAAGGAAGCATTTCTTATTTCAGTGTTCTTGTTATATTTTGGATGAACCTGTGTTATATAAAATATGTGATGATAGTTTGGTTCGCAGGTGTGTCCGTAAAGATGAAATGCCTGAAGTTTTGACTTAGTGTCATAGTTCAGCTCATGTAGGACGCTATGGAGCAACAAGATGGCTACTTGCACTTTAAAATGTGGATTCTACTGGCCAAACTTGTTCAAGGATACCCGAGATTTTATATTACGATGTGATAGGTGCCAAGAGTGGGCAATATTTCGAAGAGAGATGAGATGCCACCTTAACCCCTAAAACCTTTTTGATCTAGCTTAACCTTAGCCACATTACAACTCAAAACAAAGTCCTTTTGATCTATCTTAAAATGTAATCATTGTGGAGGAGAATTGGTGTATTAGCAAGCCTATGATAGTGTAGTTTTCTATAGGAAATTTGAGCAAAACATTAACAATCAAAAACTTGAGAGAAATGAGTGAAATCCGTAAGGAAGATCCATTTTGAGTTTGTAATTACCTTTGAGTGATGGTTTCCTAAGTTTAGTTTGCTTATATTCATAAATGAAAATTAGTCATGATGTGTACAGTAGCTTGACACTTAAGTTGGCCAAAGTTTAAGGGATTGCATGCTTTAATCTTTATGAAAATGAAGTGATAGAATTTTATTTTTTATATTTGACTTTTGCTTGCAGACAAGCAAATGTTTAAGTGTGGGGATGTTGAAGAACGCAATTCTAGGTACTAAACACATAATTATAATATAAGAAAAACTTAAGAACACACTCAAACACTAAGAAATCATACTATAATCTACACCTATCAAAATCTACATACTTAAACCTTCGGTTGTTCTTAAGAAAAACTAAAACTATAAACAAACAAAATCTAAAAACACAAAAACACACAATCATGCAATAATGCAATAATGGGGACATCAAATCATATAGAATTATCTTAACCTCAAACATCAAATACTCAAAAAATCATACTAACTTATTCCCTTCAGGTTCAGATTCTTTGATTTGAATATACATATCAATTAAAATTTTAATTTTGGTATTTATTTGAGATTTGGTTTTGAGTAATCTCTAGCCATGTACATAAACCCGTAATTCTTGATTTATAATATTATTGATTTATAAAAAAAATTAACACCCTATGTATAAACCTATAGCACTTATAAGCATTCACTTATTATTATTGACCAATTAAAAATGAAAACTATCACTAAGTAACTCTTTATGAAATTTCTTGCTATTTTTACAAATTAGCAGGTTTAATTTATTTTAACCATCGTCAGTTTAAGTAATTTCATTTGAAATTAAGCCTTCCCTACTAAACATGTTGCAAACAAATGTGCAATTCTACTAGTTGACTAATAAGGTCCCTAATGCACATATAGTAACTTTTCTAGAAGTATGTGATACTTTCAGGTATCATGGAATGTCAGAAGATGCCATTAGGATGAGACTCTTCCCCTTCATGCTAAGGGAAAGAGCTAAGGCATAGTATCATTTGTTGAATACCATAAATGTCACAACTTGGGAGCAGTTGGTCTGTGCATTCCTGGATAAGTACTTCCCTCTCACTAAGACTAAGAAATTGATAAAGGAAGTAACAAATTCCCAATAAAGTGATATAGAGTCACTTTATTAGGCTTGGGAACAGTTTAAGGATTTGCAAAGAAGGTGCCCACACCGGAACCTACCAAAGGAATTCATATTACAAACCTTTTAAAATGGCATTAACCCATCCACTTGAGGCACTATAGATGTAGCATCTGGTGGATCTTTAATGAGGAAGACGATTGATGAAGTGGAGGAGTTGTTAGAGGAAATGGTCAGTAACGATTGTCTTTAGACAATGGATAGGAGTAGACAACATATAACCCTCTATGAGCAAAAAGGAGCTTTAGTTGTTGACCCAATCATGAAAATGCAAAATAAGATTAATAATATAACGCGATAACTAAATAATATGAAAGCCTCTTCTTTAGCTCCTATAAAAGCTATTCAACAAAGATATGCGTTGTATAGACAAAATAACCACGACACTATTGATTGCTTTCTAATGAAAGATCATGAATCGGAACAAGTTAACTATATAGGAGCGCAGTTTGGTCAAGGTGAGGGGAACAACCCTTACTCAAACACATATGACCCTAGGTGGAAAAATCACCTAAACTTCTCCTGGTCAAACAATGCAGGAGGTCAATTCCGACCTCAAGGACCACCTAGTTTCCAAAAGGAGAAACCCAATTCCACGAACTCTAAATTAGATAAAACCTTGGACAAGCTCAGAAATATGTATGACGCTCACAAGAGATTGGAAGGAAAATTTGAACAAGTAACAAAGAACCACGCCTTGTCCATCCATAAATTAGAGGTTCAGTACTGAATACATTGTCTGCACGAAGTGCAAGAAGCCTCCCAAGTAATCAAATCCAAGGGAGCAAATACAAGCAATTACATTGCAAAGCAGGAAGGAATTTGAACAATCCATCAAGCTAAAAAGTGGACCCCATTCTATAAAGAAAAACAAGGAAAAGGACAAAGATGTAAACATAAGCGAATACCCTCCATACGTTACCCCTCCGCCATATCCACCCAAAATTCCATAACGCAATGACTCCATAAGAGCAAATTAGATGCACAATTTGTGAAGTTCATAAAGAAATTGAAGAATTTGAGAATAAATCTTTCATTCATTGAGGATTTAGAACACATGCCCAAGCATGCTAAGTTTTTTAAGGACATATTATTGAAGAAACATAGTTGGGAAGAGAGCCAAATGGTAACCTGAACTGGCAACTGTAGTTCCATAGTCACCAATCAAATGCCCTCCAAGCTAAAGGATCCAAGGAGTTTCACATTACCCTATGTGGTTAGTGAATTTGAGTACACAAAGTGCTTATGTGATTTAGGAGAAAGCATTATTCTTATGCTTTTGTCGATATTTCAAAAATTGAGGCTCAGTAAGGTCATGCCAACTACGATGCTAATTCAACTGGCTAATCATTCTATTAAAAGATCGTTTAGAGTGGTGGAAGACGTTTTGATACAAGTATAAAAGTTCATTATTTCTGTGGACTTTGTTGTCCTTGATTTTGAAAAGATAAGAACTATCCACTAATTCTTCGTCGACCTTTCATGAACATAGGTAAAGCATTGATTAATGTTCATGAAGGTAAATTGACCCCTCCAAATTGTTGAAGATCAAGTATAATTCAATTTGAACAAGGCATTGAAGAATCTTAAAGAAAGTAGTGCTTGCACGAAGATTAACATTCAATATAAATAGAGTTAGTAGCCAGTTGATAATGTGATGTAGCTGAGTAATTGAGGCACATTCATCACAAATATTTTCCTTTGTGTCAAAAGGCTATAATCACATTCCAACCAATCCAATTAATAAAAACATGGCCCAGTTAAGTAACCGAGGGACATTTATTAAAAATGTTTGCCTTCGCATCAAAAGGCTAAGTTCATGTTAATAAAACTAACAAAAATAGTGTTTTGTTTAATAAATCTTACTAATCTTGTGAATAGCATAATTTCTTATGAAAAGTCGCTTAAGGATAGCTACAATTTTGATTGACCAAATAATTATCAATGTGTGTGTGTAAATGATAGGAGTGAATGAATGTGACATTAAGTCCTAATTAGTATGTATATTTAGTCTGAAGTACTTAGACACAGATTTCACAAGTTAATAAGTAGAACAACTTGAGGGATTGTGTTTGTAGTTAAATTTGTTTCGTGGAGCTTCATGTCATTGTCACTTTATTATATATAGGTGTGTTTTATTGTTAGTTTTGTTTCGTGTGTTTTTGTTTTTCTTGTTTTGTCTTTGCTTGAGGACAAGAAAAAGTTTAAGTGCAGGCACGTTGACAATGGTAGGTTGCATAATGTTTTAGTGGGTAGTTTAGTATACATTTATTTGTTAAATTGAATAATTAATACATGTTTAAGTTAGGAATGTGTTATTTAGTTAGACATTTATTTTTTAGTGTTTCATGGGTTAGAGTATGTAATTAAGCCTAAATTTAATATATTTAAGGTGCCTTAATGTGTTTGTTAGTGTTTCAAATCAAATATCGAAGAATAGAGAGAATTCACAGGAAGCCCGAAGCAAGGCCCAAGCCTACGATGGCCCATGATCATGATAGAAGCATAGAGGATCTACCATGATTGTGACAGAGAGAAAAATTGAAGCACCACAATCGTGGCCTGTACGATAGACAACACAGATAGCCTCTTGAAAACTACTTATGGAGGGACATTTGGGACTTTTTGAACCAGGAAATCCCTAGGGTTTACCTAAAATATAAAAGCCTATATAAAGAAAGAGAAAGAACCCTAGGGTGAGCATAACTTCTGCCACTTTGGGAAAAATCAAAGAAGAAAGAAGAAAAAGATAAAGAAGTCGAAGAAAAGGAGAGAGGAGTGGGCTTTTGTTGCTACTACTTTCCTGAGCCATCCCAATCCTGTCCAAGTGACATTTTCTTTTCATCTTGTTATTTCTTTTCTTTGAATGTGTAAGATGGATAAAATGATGTTGATGGATTTGAGATTAATGATGATGTTTTAACTTTTCTTTAGGGATTTAAACTTTATTCAATGCTAATCTAGTTGTTTTGTGTTAATTCATTTAGGTGTTGTGATTATTTGTTGTAACATCATGCTTTGGTAAAAAATCGAGAGAGTGAACCGAATGCAAAATGATTGGGTTGGTTAATGAGAGTTAATTTACCTAATAGATTAAGCAAATAATCAAATCGGTAATTATATGGGAAGAGATTTTAGGTGAGGACCTGGACATTTAATATAATGCTTAAAATCTGAGAAGTTGTGCGCTAACTGTTAATCGAGAGTTTGGAATTGTTACACCATATGAATTAAGAAATCAAGTTCTTATTGTGTTTCCTAAACTTGTGGAACTTTTCATTGATAAGCCTCATAAGAGCTACATTATAGGTTTCCAACCTATATACCATCCTAAGAGTTTATTATGCAAAGAATTATCATATCTATTAAACCTATGAATTTATTATGTTAATACTAATTTTGAATTAATCAAAATGAAGTTCAAGTATTCATGTTTGAATTAATAACCTACAAGTTCATTTCCAAAGTTTGAATTTAACAGGCATTATGGTACGTGGCATTGTTACATCATATGATTCGAGAAAGCAAGTTCTCACTACGACCCTAGGCTAGTGAAATTTTTCACCGATAAGCCTTATGGGAGCTACATCACGGGTTTCCAACCTATATACTGTCCTAGGGGTTTATTATGCAAAGAATTATCATGTCTACTAAACCTATGAATTTCTGATGTTAATACTAAGTTTGAATTAATCACAATGAAGTTAATATTCATTTTTGAATTAATCACCTACAAGTTCATTTCCAAAGTTTGAATTTAAACAAGCACTATGGTCCGTGGCATTGTTACACTATATGAATCGAGAAAGAAAGGTCTCGCTGTGACTCCTAGGCTCATTGAATTTTTCAATAATAAGCCTCATGGGAGCTGCATCATGGGTTTCCAGCCTATATACCATCTTAGGGGTTTATTATACAAAGAATTGTCATGTCTATTAAACCTATAAATTTCTTTTGTTAATACTAAGTTTGAATTAATCACATTGAAGTTCAAGTAATCATATTTAAATTAATCACCTACGAGTTCATTTTCAAAGTTTGAATTTAAATAAGCACTACGGTAAGTGGCATTATTACATCATATGAATCAAGAAAGCAAGTTCTCGTTATGACTCCTAAGCTCATGGAATGTTTCACTGATAAGCCTAATAGAAGCCGCATCATGGGTTTCCAGCCTACATATCATCCTAGGGGTTTATTATGCAAATGATTTTCATGTCTATTAAATATATGAATTTCTTATGTTAATGTTAAGTTTGAATTATTCATATTAAAGTTCAAGTAATCATGTTTGAATTAATCACCTACAAGTTGATTTCCAAAGTTTGAATTTAAGCAAGAACTATACTAGGACGTGTATTCAAGTGATATAAGCCTTACATTGTTCTATCCAAACCAATTATATTCCAAGTTTTTAGGTTCTATATCTAGCAAAAGTTTGATTATAATCAGAAAAAATGATGACATGCTCTTATCAATTTCCTAACAGATAACAAATTTAAATAAAAAATGGTAATAATAAAACTCATGTTAAAAAATAGATCATGATTATATAAGATTCAAGAGAGAAAAGATTCATTTAAAGATATATAAAAACTCAAAAGGGATCAAGATTAGAAGTTATATTAGATGAATAATGCAATTAATCATTGTTTTGTGAATATTGGAATTAAGTTACTACCTATGCCTTTTTGTAATTCATCTTAATGGAGAAATATTAAGAGAGTGCTCAATATATTTTCTATGAAGAAGTGTTGCAATATAGTTGCTATGACGATGACCTGGTGAGGATAAACGATTGTGAAAGAAGAAATCAAACATGGAAAATAAATGGAACCTTCCTTAGGATTAAACATTTGGACTTTCTTTTTGACAAAAGAATTAGGAATTTCACTCATACAAGTAAAAGCAATAGGGACATATGGCATGTTGATCATATGGATTCTAAGTAACATAATTTGGAGCATATGATGCCCTAACCAATAAGTCTAAATACATATGAAGATCACCTTCCAATCTTGTACAAAACCATATATATATATATGAATAAAGAAACAAGATAAGATTAAAGCACTCATAAGTAGTTAAATAGTATTAACTTAATAATAGAGAAATAACAATCATTATAGTATCTCACTAAAGGTAGAATTATTATTATCTTAATATCGGCACGAGTGAGGAAACACTTCAACTCCTTATACAAAAAAAAAAGAGAGGTTATACATATAAATAGGAAGGTGTAAAATCATGAAACAAAAAAAGCAATTATGAACCTATAATAAAAATAAAAATGTTTCCCAATAAAATTGCAATTTAATGTTTAAACATCATAAACATAAACCAGTTAATATGTTTAAATTTCACTTGCATCGAATGATAAATATACATTTTTAGGAGTTTTTCACACATTGAAATTTCATTGAAATAAACAACTACAACCTACCTATATGTGTATACAATACTTAATTCATTAACTTTATAAAAAAAACTAAGTGCATTAGTAAGACCAAATGACATAGTTAATTAGTCATATAATCCAAATTAGATTCATTGTTTCAAATTATACAAGCAATTGTCCTAATTGTAGTAATTATACAAATTAAAAAAGTAATTTTCATGATAAAAATAATAAACAAAATTTTAATATATGTTATGTAATGAATAAATCCACTCTCTTGCCTCTCAAAACTCTTAGCAACTCTCTATTATGCCTAAGATCACTCCCATAACTCATATGTAATCTATTTATACTTAAAATAACCTAAACCATTCATTATAAACAAAAACTAACTATTTAATGGCTAGGATAGTAGCATTGGTCAATTAATTCTATTACAAACTTGTGGTACATGTTATTAAAAGATCAATACAAGGAAACACAAAGGAATGAAGTGTATTGAACCTTGAATCATAAAAAAAATTGACAAAATTTAAATATATTATGAAATATTAACAAAGACATAAATACTAGTAAACTAAATATAAATTATAATCTAAAAGGGCAATAATTATGACTAATAGAAAGAGGAGAAGCCAACAATCTTACTTGTTAAAGAAAAATGATGTTCTTAACCTTATGAAGCTTATTTTGTCACCTTAAAATTTTCCTATAGAAATAAATTCAATTATGAAAAACCAAGAACATGAACTTAAAATAACAAAGTAACTTTTAGAGGAAAGAATAATCGTAACTCTAACATTTTAGATAGACAAATGAAATGATACATTTTCAAATAGAGTGGCTTTTCTAGGTTAAAGACTAAAAGTAAGTTTTTAGGTGAAATTCAATATCAAGCCTAATTCATCTAGGTGAAATTCATCTTCATAAATAATGATAAATGAATAAAATAAAAGCCTAATTTGTTCACCCTCATCATCTTTATGATAATACTAGGAAATATTATGTTTTTGGCTACTCCTTAACATGAACTCGTTCAAAATGAATGGGCTTGCTTACTTTGCTTTTTAGAAATTAATATTAGACATCTATTTATTGATCCATATTTCTCCTTATCTTCTTCATAAATCTTACTATGTTACAGACCAATTTAATATTGGGATATCCTTTTCTTACTTCTTATGAGTGATGAAAGTCCATCCTTCTTCCAACTATATATCATCTTGTAGGTCTTTAACCTAAAGACTTGAGGAGTTTTAATTAGCTTGTTGTATTTAATTAACCTATATGTTATCTTTATATTATCAAATGATCTTTGATAAGTGTAAATGGCATTATGTTTTGGGGCTTAGTTTGATATGTATTTAATTGTCCACTCAATCGTTTAGTAAGCGTTTAGGTTAGAATTGTGTTAGTTTGTTAATTATTTATGTTTTAAGTGTTTTATAGGTTAGTCCAAATCTTTAAGCTTAATTATTATGTTTTTAAGGTATGTATTTGCTAGTATTTCAAGGTTAACATTAAACAACGGAGAAGTTTCAAGGACATTTGAGCTGAAATAACGACCCACAATCATGGCACATCAAACCACGATCGTGACAGAAGCACCAAAGTTGGCCTACGATCGTGGCTTGAATGGCACGATCATGACAGATGCCTAAGAAACTGCTAATAATTGTGGCTTGTATTGCACGATCATGACAGAAGGCTCAAATGTGGCCCACAATTGTGGCTTGCATTAGGCAGACATGCAGACACTTAAAAACATCAATTTTTAAGGGATTTTTTAGACCTTTCAAACCCTGAAATAAAAAATCCTAGGGCTACTTAAAACACAAAAGGATATTTAAAGTATAAGAAAAAAAGGAAAAGAGAGCTTTTGCATCAACCACCTTGAAGAAACCCCTGAGAGAATTCATCGAGAGACAGAGGAAAAGAAGAAGGAAGAGAGAAGAGGAGAAGAAGCTGGCTCGACATGCTTCCCGAATTAGCAGTTTCCCGATATTGTTGCCTCCCATCATCTGTTTAGATCATATTTCCTATTTATTTTTAGTTTTATTATCATATAGAATTGGATTGAATAGTTGATGATAGGATCTTGAATGATGAGGATGTTCTAAACTCACCTTCAAAGTTTTATCCTTGAATTAATAAAATATGATTGTTTATATGGTTATTGGATTTGTTGTGGTTTAATTTTGCGAGTGCATAATTAAATAATACACTAAGAGAGTGAATTTGATGAAAAATGGTTAAATTGGGCTAACGAAAGTTAGGTGATTTAATAGAACAAGAATTGAATCATCATCATCATCACCCAGTCCGAAATCCCGCAATGAAGCAGGGTCTGGGGAGATCCGTTAGTACGCAGCCTTACCCCTACATAGTAGAGAGGCTGTTTCTGGTGGACCCACATGCAAATGGGACAACATACGAATGATGCAGGTTACAAAAATAAAAGAAAATACAAGTAATGGGAATACTTGAAGGAGGACAGATTTGAGAGAACCTAATAGGCTACAAAGTCCAATCCCTTCTTGTCTCTCAGTAAGTAAGGGGACCTTCCTCAGAGACCCTATCGAGATGACCCCCTATTGTTCCCCCTCACCTGTCGTGCAATCAGCGCATCGTGACCCAACATGTCTTAGTAACTGCTGTACTGATTCTAAGTATCTGGGATGGTTAATCGTTTACACAGTTAATCCTTTACCTTTATTTGATCATGCTAAACTTTTCCATTTCTAGCTACTACCTCATTAAGGGCCAATTCTAACATATCCTCTTTGATCACTTCCTGCCAGTTCTTGTAAGGCCTCCCTCTTCTCCTCTTATATTCACTAAGTGTTATTCCCTCACAACTTCATACCAGAGCATCGGAGGGCCTCCTACGCATATGCCCATACCACTTAAGTCTAGTCTCTCTCAATTTGTTAGCAAAGCTGGCTACCTGTAGTCTATCTCTCACCACCCAGTTTTGGACCTTATCTCTCCTTGTAATGTCACACATCCACCAAAGCATATGTATTTCCGCTACCAACAGCTGTCTATATGCCTACGCTTGGCAGGCCAACACTCTGCCCCATATAGCATAGTTGGATGAATCACCATTTAAAAAAACTTCCCCTTGAGTTTTAAAGGAATCTTCCTGTCGATACACTCCTCCATTTGGCCCATCCTGATCTAATATGATGTACTATATCGGCATCGATATTACTATCACTCTGGATGATAGACTCGAGATACTTAAAACTCGTCCTCTGTGGTATGACGTCGGTACCAATTGCTACTGCCACCTCATGCGCCATCTGGTTTGTAGAAAAGTTGCATGCTACATACTCCGTCTTAGACCTGCTCATTTTAAAACCTTTCGACTCTAACGCATCTCTCCAGCAGTTGAGCTTGGCATAGACCCCCTCCTTGGTCTCATCCACTAGGAAAATATCGTCAGCAAATAATATACACCAAGGTACCTCTCCTTGAATATGTTTGGTAATTTCATCTAACACTAATGTGAACAACAAAAGGCTTAACGCAGATCTTTGGTGGAGACCAGCACTGATAGAAAACGCTTCCGTGTCCCCTCCTATCGTCCTTACTCTAGTCAATGCTTCGTCATACATATCCTTAATTACTTTAATCTAGGTGATAGGAATGCCCTTGGCCTCCAAAAACTTCTATAAGAGTTCTCTAGGAACCCTTTCATACGCCTTCTCCAAATCAATAAAAACTATATGCAAATCCCGTTATCGTTCCCTGTAGCATTCCATGAGTCTACGGAGTAGATGTATCACTTCTGTCGTGGACCTACCATAAATCCAAATTGGTTGGCCGATACAGAAGCAGCTCTCCGGATTCTCTTTTCAATAACCTTTGAGAACAATATGAGATAATTAACAAAAGAAAGGCTAATATCCTCGT
>JAOTJB010000005.1:173498-203067 GCA_027123815.1 Erythroxylum minutifolium
CTAGGAGATGGCTAGAATTCTTTCATTGTGCTAGCAAAAAGAAGAACTCTTAAGAGAGTTAGAGAGAAAAAATGTGTATGTAAGAACAAGAACTCATCTTTTTCTTTTTGTGTCTTACACAAGATGCACAAAAATCGTCTCAATTTTCTGCACCATTTGGCCTTCCATAACCCCATCACCAATGGAAAGTTATGGGAAGTTAATGGTCATCAATAGCATGCATTATGGAAGCCAACGACACTTGTTTCTAATCTATCTCATGTAACGTTTTCTACCACGATCACATTGCGATACAATCCCGAAATACTCTCTCATATCTTAAATCACCATTTAAGACCATTTTACTCATCCTTCAGATCTTCTATGTGTGTGACCCATTAGGTTTCCGGTTATGTTGGCCACTTGAATTAACACTTAATTTAAGTAAATCAAAAGCGGTATCTAACAACACGTCATAACCCCTAATTGACAGAAAGTCAATAGTTTAACTATGAACCTTTCCATATGTAATGCTGCCATGTAATTTGTCCTTTCACCATCTATACCCCACTTGGTTCAGAGTATGGTCAAAGTGTCAACTCCCACTAGACTAACTACATCATATCTAGTCTAAATGATATTAGATCTTGTCCTGAGGATCTCATTACTCTATGTATCATTGAAGCCTCTCTTCATGACACATATCTACTATGGCCAGAGACTCCCGAGTAATGACCCCAATAAGAGGCCGTGGATGTCATCTCCTTCTATCAGGAGTGGTGAATTATTTATTGGCTATTCAATTACCTCTAAATACCTCAAGCTGTACCCAATCACCACCCTATAAGTAACCCCTAAAAGGCACCGGTGAATGGAGTCAAAACACAGTATCAATATCTGAGATATCCTAGAGCACCTCAAGTCAAAGGATACTTGCACCATTAATATGATGAGACTATCATTGACACTGGAATAGAATATCTATATGATTGTCTCATAGTAGGTCAATCCAATGTACTTACTACCCTTAGTAAGCATCCATATGTTAACTCTAAACAACTCATGTCTACATTTTATGAGATCTACTACTTGATCCAATCAAGGAGTATAACATGTGCTAGTCTATCCGGATTAATGATATCCCATCTCATTGATCCTATGACTAAGGAAAGTTAAGATACTAACATAATTACACATGATAGGAATCTTATTATTATGATCTCATCATGATTTCCTCCATGCTATGTTTTGTATCAAGGACTTCATTAAATCAATTTAAGATCAACATCAAATCCATAAATGTATCAACATCGAAATAATGAAAAGTGCCTTTATTAATCATAAATTGATTTGTACAATAACTACTAAAGGTGATTTCCTTTAGAGAACTTCTCTACTAGTAATGCCAAGAATATTGATGCTCTAATAGCCAAGGGGAACATATTTAACATTGAATAATGTTTTAAGACAAAAGAAGAAAATAAGCAAATATTGTAGTACTATAAATATCAATGTAGGTGGGAGTTTGAAATATATTATAATGTGCACGCAATACATATTACGTTATTAGGATAGTTAGTACATAATAAAATAATCTTGGTGATGCAAATTGATAAATAGTTAAAATGATTTTATATGTTTATAAGGTAGAATGAACCTTTCTTATACTCCTATGGAGGAAGCTTTAAGTTGTTTTTATATATAATGATGTTGATGGATCTTAAAACAAAGATTTGTGAAATAAAACTTTTGATTATGGTTTTATATTTGGAGGTAGCACCATTTCGCAATATAGTAAGAAGCAAATTTATGTCTTGTTATTGACAATGGAGTTAAAGTACATTATACAAGCACTCATGATTCTAACAACCTTAAGTTTGAAAATATATTTAAAGAAATCATTATGATTTTTATGGGTAATACATTAGTCTAACGTACTTAAAGGATTCTAAATATCATGCACATGAGATTTTAACTAATCCTTTTAACAAAACCTACAATGAAATAAATGTTTAGTAAACATATCAAAGGCTTGAAATTATGCATGATTTGAGATGTTTGAAGACATTTGATTTATACGTTAATAGGATTTATATTATTTTTATACAAATATTGTTTATGATAATTAACATACTACATTTATGCCTTAAATTCATGATAATAGGCTAAGATAGACATTCTAATATGAGTGGTTACCTTGTTGTTGTATTTTTTTCTTTGTAGATAGTAAAATGAGATGATAAATCACATTTATGTTTGAACTTATAAATTGAAAATAATAATTTTTCTATATATCAGTTAATTCAAATTTTTGAAAAACATTGTCTTAACTAAAAGCTAAGATGAGGTACTTTCTAGTTAAATAGAAGAACTATCCACATCTTTATATGCTTATTACAAGCCAAACATTGAGTTTCTCAAAAAGCATTATATTGTTTTTAGCTTGCAATCATTAAGTAAATATTCACATGGTCAAATTAAGCATAATATGATTCTAGATAGAGTTCTTTCATAGAAAATAATGTTGGTCTCTAGAACAAACATAAGAAGGAGGCAAATTGTATGTAAGTGAATTTTATACCTTCTCAAAATTTAATGAATTACTTTCTTATTTTAAATTCATTTAAGGTAATAAAAATAATCATAAGAATAATAAAAGCATTATAAGAATAAAGACATAAATTGATTTATAGTTGTTCAAACAAAAAATCCTTAATCTACCAAGTACCACTTAGAAGTTCACCATTGACTTCTTTAATAGGCGAATAGGAGCCTTTTGTAGATGTTTCTTCCCTTGGGTGACTTACACATCTTCATTTCCTAAGGTAAAGATGAACCTTTACACGAGGAAGCCTAAACATTTAATTACTTTATTTATTGGTATTTCAATCACTTAAACACAATGTAACAACTCCTTTCTTACAAAACCTAAAGACTCATATTATGGTTTAGCACACATAAACGTAATGAAACTTTTATAAAAGCTTTTTAAGACTCCATCTAGTGTCAAAGATGCTTCTTATAACCCATATGTAGTCTAGATATAACCCAAATAACCAAATATGCTTGTCAAATAGATAAACTAGTCATTGTAATTGAATAAACAATGTGTAACCAAATTTTATTTAAGGAAATTTATTGACTAATATGGGATATTGGTGGGCCAATTTATATCCAGAAAATATGTAAAAACACTTTAAAACCTAAATATAGGTTGACTAAATATCCTAAAACAAGTTTTTAAAATTTTATCAAGTTCTTTCATAGATTAAAATACATTCCTTTGATACATCAACTTTTTTCTTTAAATTTAAACCAAATAGCCTCTTGATTATAAGAAGATTCATTTTTATTAAGTATAAATGATTATGTATTGAACGAGTCCCTAATTCTTTGAAGTGAACAATATGATGTTACAAGAAAGATTTCAATTCATTACATATAGAATAATTTCATTCTTTCTTATTCTTAGTCCATTTGACTTAAATTGCCTTAATAACTCTCTTGAATTATACTTGGTGCATCACTTTGCTTATTTAGTTCCTTTAGTCACTGTGTTTTTTCCATTAAACTTCATGTTTTACCTTTCACCTAAATATTAACAAATTAACTAGTATCACCAAAGATAAAATATTATGACTAATCTATTTTATTGCCATCAAAACCATGGTTGTGAGTCCCACTGGCTAACATATACAAATGATATAATATTTGAATTCAACCAATAAAGGGGGTGTTCATCACTATATAAGTTTTATTGGATATAAGACCCAATATTGATGCTCTTTAGACTTAAAGCCATATCATGAGGTGGAAGGTTAATGTTACTACTTTATCTTACTATCCAAATGCTATAAAAGTATCAAGACTAGCAAAACTTATCTAAGAAAATAATAAATTTAAGTTAATTGGTATTGATGTTAAAGAAAAACTGACTTAACAATACATACTTATGGTTTGTGACTCATAGCTTGAAAAGCTATAATCGAAATCATGTTTAATATAATCATTAGTTCAAGTGCGCAATGAATTAAGTTAAGACATGATTTATATTTATTCGAGGGATTATGCATGCTTTATCTTGTGGTGTTATACATTTTGGGGATATGATATATTTTTGTTATTTCAAAATGTTATGTATAGAAGATTTTATGTAAGACGTGAATATAATATGTGATTAAATCAATTAAGAGTTAAAATTAATATTGGTTGAATTTAAAAATATTTTTATCATTATATAAGGAAAAGGAATTTAAGACATTAAAAGAAATAATTCTTCAAATTTTCTTTTTATGTTTGAAAAGTCTATCTTTTCTATAAAAATTTTCGCAGACATCTTACATTTTAAGTTTTGAAAGCTCTAATTACAGAGTGACTTTAATAATCTTTATAAACTTTGAGATTGAAATCATATTCAAATTACTATAAGATAAGTCTTGAAATTTTTTGGCTATTATTAGTCCCTAATAACATCCAAGACGAGGGTAAATTAGGTGTGATAAATATTAAACAAAATATTACTAAGTGTGTTAGTGAATAGAATTTATAAAAGATGAAAATATGATATAAAATAATGAATTTTAATAACACACTTAAGAAATAATGTAAAAAGGATTAGGGAAGAGAAATGTGAATTAATTTGTAGTAGTTCAATAAACAACCCTTGTCTATGACAACTCCGAAGGCTCTTCTTGTAATTCCACTATAACTCTTCTTTCATAGCAAAAGAATAACCTTTGTAATAATCTTTTCTCAACAAAAAGGAAACCTTTTATGATCTTCCTTCATAATGAAAAGGAACCTTAATGCCACTTAAAACACCCCCAAGTACAATATGGAAAACCCAACAAAGAGCTTACAACTTAATATATCTCAATTTGATAATACTAAAGAAGGTCGCTCATAAAAATTTGAGACAATAGATGCTTACATGCTTGATAAATATTCAGAAATATATGTATAACACACCTAATTACTTTAGAAAGAAAGAACATATAATAAAACATGTATTTATAGGCTTTTGGCACCCTTAATAGCCATTGAAGCCAAAAATCAGTCGTGTAATATCTAGTTCTAGTATATTAGTTAACCACTCGGTCATATGATTGACTGATGTGCATTCAATGCATAATATTCACTTGTCATTGCACATTCATCAACCACTAGGCTATATTGGTTGACCATTATGTCTTTTTAAGGGAAATTGGTCAACCACATCATCATATTGGTCAATCAATGCATTAATAAACATTCTAGTTACACATTTAACTTATATTGATCGACTGCTAATCTATATTAATCGACCGATCCTCCAAAAAACATAATTTTAATAACTTTAAATGCTCAAACTGAAGTGTTTAAGCAATTATAATTATAAAAGATTTTAAAATGTCCCCCAAAGAGTGTCTAATAAATTAAAAGGATTTTTTAAGACAAAAACTTAAATACCTTTTGATGAACCAAAAAACTTGTATAATGAGGTAAGATGAAATTTCTATATATGGTAAGCCTTGAAGATTACAAAGATAACAAAATGAGATTGTAATTGACATTATAAAATATAAAATGGCCTTGATATGCCTTGATCTTCTTTTATTCTTAACTTGATCTTCATTTCTATAGACAAACTTTAACTGTTTTGTTATCATCTTCATGAAGAATCTTCTTGAGTTATGGCTACATCTTGTTCTTATAATGCTAATCATCAAAATAGTAAATTCATTAGTAGTACTTATATTTGTTATCATCAAAATATCGATTAAAACCTCCCTTAAGTTAACAATTATTAACTTAAGATAATAAAAATATTTTATTTAACATTTTAAAAAACTAAATATCATATGATTAAAAAGAGGAGTTTAAACTTTAAAAGTTTAATTAATATTACATTGATAAGTAAAAATTTAATATAAAATAAATGCATACCTAACATTAACAGTAAATAGTTATAAAATTTAAAAATAAACAATCAAAATCTTATTTATTTTACTTATAATGACATGGTTCTAGATTCTTCTACCAAAATTCTGCTCTAACTTCTCTCTACCTAAAAGACTTTTTTGCTATTAAATTACTTATGGTTTCTTGCCATTTTGGGAAAAGATTCATGGTAGCCCTTACTAGTTTTTTCCTACTAGTTTGGGTATTTCCTATGAAATTTGCCATTAGATGTAACATTCCGTTACCCATATTGAGGTTATAATAGTAAATATGAGACATTAGTAAGAAATTAGAAAAATGCAGTTCATGCTCATGCATTATATGATATGTTCATACTCATGAATATTAAATTTTTGCACATGAAAATAATTGTACATGCATTCATAGACATTCCGGGTATAATTAATTTATAATTGAATTGTGAATGTGATTTTGTTGAGAATTGTGGCTTTTATATGTTGAAAATTGATTTTAAGAGTGTATTTAGTAATTTAGAATTTTTGGAGAATTTTAGAAAACTTTCTGAAATTTTGGGTAATTTTGAACTAGGAAAAATGTCAAGTCACAAGACAATTGAAAAATAGTAGTAGAATTAAGAGTTAAATGGCAGTGAAAATTTTTATTAATGACTTTGGGATTTAATGACATATGTGATTGAAATTTGGAGACAATTGGAGTAGAAATTGGAGTTGATTGGACAAATTGAATGAGAAAAACCTAAGTGAACTTATAAGGAGATGACATGTGGCAAGTGACAAATGTCACTTGCCAAGCCATGTCTTACAACCTATGATGCTTTCTAATTGAAAGACCAAGTTTAGTGTTTTGTCTTACTTTTCTTCTTTTCATTTTCGTGACCTTTACATCTCTTCTCTTCTATCTTCCTTCATGATCTTCACTCACCCAACTATCAACACCTTGCTCTCATCTTTCATTTACTACTCTCATCTTACTCTCTTCTTCATTTCTCACTAAAGACCCAACTTCCTATCCTCTATGATGATCTGCGTGAGTGAAATGGGAAGTTAGGGCTTCTTGTTATGTTTGAAGACATTTAAGAGAAATCAAGTAAGTTACATGTTGATCTTTATGGGTTAGTATAAATGGAACATATATGATGAGTAATTTGAGATTGATGGATTGATTATGAATTTATATGTATGTGTTATGGATGAAGAATAGAGATTGTTGATGTCTTGTTTTAAGTATATGATTTGTTGATAATTGATAAGTTGTTGTTGAGATGATTTTTGAGATAGAAAGGTCATTATGATGAATGTGTATATGATATGTTTTGTTTTTAATGTATATGATCCAGCATGGATTTTGAAGTGTGTATAGATAATATTGAACTATAATTGGGGTATAAATGAAGAGGAAATGATGTGGATATAAGTTAGAAATGATAGACTAAGCAAAAGAGATGAATTAGGATGAAATTGATGATGAGTGCTGGAAATATGTTAGATGTAGTGATTCTACTGAACATGCATCTGAAATTTAGACATATATTGATCTATGAATATCCAAATAGGATGATTGTTGATTTATATTAAATTAGAGATGAATTACTACAATTCTCATGAAGAAATCGAGTTTGAATTCTGTCTCTAAAAGTTTTGAAATTTGTATTGAATTTGAGTTTCAGATTATGTCTCTGTTTGGAAATAGTATGTAGTAAATTTTGTATAACTTTCATAATACTAAACCAAATTGTATGAACTTAAGTTATTTAGAAACTTAACACATAGATGAACAATTTTTTAGAAGAAGGTATTGCCAAAAAACCTCATTTTTAAGGTTATAATGGTCATAAAAAATTGACCTAAAAATATAGAGTGGGAAAAGCTAGAAAAGGAGTTATGTTTACTGCTTTTTGTGAAAGTTCAACTTGTAGGATTTCTCACCGGAAAAGTTTGTCGTGGCCAACTCCTTAGTTCGTCATGGCTAACTTGTAAGATTTTACGAGGATTCCTCTCGGGAAAAGTTCGTAGCGACCAACTCCTGGCTTCGCCGCGACCAACTTTCCTATATAGTTAAAAATGCTTCGGTATTTTGATCATAAAATTTTCTATAGTTATTATAATGGAGTGATTATTGATTTGGAATAAACTAGAGACATAGAGATACAATTTTTCTGAAGAAATTGAATTTTAATTCTAGCTCTAGAATTCCAGAATCTGAATTGAAGATGAGCACAGAATACTGTTTCAGTTTAAGGACAGTCTGAATTATTTGAAGTATAACTTTTGGATTACTAAACCAAATTGAATTATTTAAGTGTCATTAAAAACTTAAGAGATAGGAGAAAAATTTTCCAGAAGAAAATGATGCTGAATTACTGCATTTTTTTAGTTAGAGTGATCATGGAAAATTAACCTGAAAGTTTGAAATTGTGGAAATGTTATAAGAAGAAATGAGAGTTGGATACTGTAAGGAGCAATAATGCTAAAAATGAAATGACGAGTAATTGAGTTATAAAAAGAGAATGTGGAAAAAATGTGAAATTTGTTAATATACCTAGGATTGCCATTGAGCATGCATTGCACATAGTCCATATACACATTTGTGCATAAATGAATACTTAAGGTTGTGCAAAGTTGTAATGTGTGTGTAATTTGTGTGTTGCACAATGTTGATGTGGAGGACAAACGTTCACATCCAGACATTTCTGGATCATAGAAGCTAATACTAATCTGGGGTGTACTATGAGTTGACCTAGATGGTCTTACTTATTGATTGTTCTATTTGAATTATGTATTAAATGATTTTGCAATGTGAATGTGATGGTTCTGATTTCTGAACATTGAATGTCCGAGGAGTTTGATAAATGTGGGAATATTGAAGTGATCCTTGTATGTGAATTTGATGAAATATATGATATCTAATTTGATTATTAAATGCCGGACCTAGTTCTGAAGAAACATATGAATATGCATATGATTGAAAAATTGTTTCTTAACATTTATGTTGAATGTAGGACTACGGTCTAATGATGAATATGAAATTAAATGTGAATCCGAAAGCAAGTGATAGATTGAAATTATATGAATGTGATGCATTCCATTACCTAAATGCATGAAACATAAAGGAAGTCGTGACCGGTGTAGCCACTACAAAAGAGCATAAAGGTCATAAGGTGAAAAAGATCTTAAAGCTCAGATTGTGAAAAAGAGCTTAAAGCTTAGATTATGAAAAAGAGCCAAAGACTCACTATGTAAAATGAGCCCAGTATCCCCAATGGATACGAGACAGTTATCAATGAGCCCGGTATCTACAATGAATACAGGACAGTTATAGGCACTCCGTCACAACAAAGTAATAAATGAAAGTGAGTCTCATGCGTATTGCATTATAAGTGATATGTGTATTTTAAATGATTGAGATGATTAATTTGAATGCCCTGAATATGATCTTATATATTAAATGAAGTGATGTAAATTATGTGAACTGTATGTGTTATGTGATTGAGTGAGCCATCGAGGATGGTCACTCATTGAGTTCGCAAAACTCACCCAAAATTTGCAATATTTTTCAGACTCAAAAGAGTTACCTCGTTAGGTTAACGGGAGTATAGCCACTGCACCCAAGTAAGAGATAGAGGTCAGGATCAGCTCGCGTCTGCATTTGTACTTTCCTATTTTTGTATCAATTTGTATATTCTGCGATTTTTATACAATGTTTATTTGAACATTATGTTGATAATAACTTTCCAAATAGGAAATCTTTGTAAATGATTTTGTGATGTAATAACAATTATGAATTTAAGTGTTTTGTATGCATAATGGGCCTCAGTGACTAATGAAATTCGGATGATTTGTGAAATATTGTAACCCTTGTGATTGGAAAAAGTTTATGAATAAAATGGGCCCAATTGATTATTGATTCCGCATATGTTTGTGCAATAAAAAAATTGTACCGAGTTTTAAGTGTTTGATTGTTCTAGTATGCCACCCTTGCGGGGTATGCACTTAGACATTACTTAGGATATCGGGTACGTGTCTTGCGAGAGTGAGGTGCTACACTTATAATCAGTACACAGTTTCAGAGTCCCATGTTTCTTCTTCACAAACAAAATTGGGGCTCCCCAAGGTGATACACTGGGTCTGATAAAACCCTTTTCCAACGACTCTTGTAACTAAGCTTTAAGTTCCTTTAGTTCCACAGGTGCCATCCTACATGGAGGAATAGATATAAGAGCAGCACCTGGAAGTAAGCCGATTGTAAAATCTGTTTCCCTATTTGGGGGTAAACCAGATAATTCTGCAGGAAATAAATCCAGGAATTACCTAAAAACAAGAATATCTTGCGCTATTTGCTCAGGCGAGTATGGACTACTTGGGCTAGATGAGCCTCACATTCACCTCTGATCAATCTCAGTGCACTTATAAATGAAGTTAATCTAGCTGGCACTACTAGACTAACATCTCGAAATATTGCTCTCGGCTAATTAGGAGATTCTAGTATCACCTCCTTACTATAGTAGTTTATGATAGCCTTTTAAGCAGTGAGCCAATCTATGCCTAGAATAATATCTATCTCTTTTAATTGCAATACAATCAGATCAGCTTCCAATTTTACTTAATCAATTAGTATCAACACCCTTTATAGAATTCACCAATTACTATAATACTACCTATCAGTGTACTTATCTCTAAACCACAGTTCAATAATTCTATATCATAATGCAGTCTAGATGCCAGATGCGGTGCGATAAATGAATGCGTAGATCCTGGAGCTAGCAATGCAAAAGCTTCAAAAGTAAAGATATGCAACACACCTGCAACGACATCTAGGGAGTTCTGAGTCTCCTGTCTGGTTATCACATAAACTCTGACTTGAGACTGTGGTTGGTTGCTCCGCCCCTCAGTCCTGACAGTAGGACTCCCTGAACTCACTCTGCCTCTACCCCAGCCTCTCTATCTAGATCCACTAGCTCGACTTTGTTAGATAGTTCTCTCTATTATCACTCCTCCCCTCATTCCAGACTGCACCTTATAAACTACAGGGCAGTCTCTAATTTGATGCTTGTAGGAGCCACATCGAAGGCAAACTCCTGTTAGCTTCCAGCATTCCCCACTATGCTTCTTACCACAATGTTCATATTGTTACATCTGCCTAATTACTAGACGTCTATCACTGCCAAACTGCATAAAACTATCCATCTGTCTAAACCCCGACTGTCTTGATCTAGCCGGTGGTCAAAACGATTTATTCTGGCGCTTACTAAATCTTCTGCCAGAACCAACCTGAGATTCACTAGGGCTACGTTTAGATCTGCAGTGCGGTAAGGATAAGTACTTATTCATCGCAGTTTTCAAACGCAGTCATATGTTTGGATCTAGGTATGTCAATGGGCTGAGGGAGGTCCGGCCCAGCCTGGCCTCGATTATGACAGGTCGCGGAACAACCCGTGGCTCGTACTGGTCGAGATGGGCCGGTCCACGATTTGACCCACTAACTGGCTGACCGGCCCCGGGCCAACCCGTCCATGAATTTTTAAAGGAAAAACCAAAACGATGTCAGCTCGGGTAGACCATGGTCGGCCCGTGACCTCACCCGGGTAGACCATGGTCAGATCGTGACCTGCCCGTGGCCGGCCCAACCTAGGCCAAAAATGGGTTGGGCCGGACCAGGATTGCCATTGCTGTTTGGATCTGTGGTAAACAACCGGAGGTTGAAGAAAAGTGCGGTGCCACTGTAGAAATCAATAAGCAGAAAGAGGATTATGGTAAGAAACTATTTCTATAGTAGAAATTTTACTTTCCATTAACAACCTTAACTACAAGTATTATTTTCCATTATACTCTTAATTAATATGACTAATAATATATTTTTATGAAATATTTTATTTACTAAATTTATTTTATTTATATTTTCTGATTTTATTATTTATAATTTTAAATTTATATGACTAATAATATATTTTTAATTATTTATACATCAATTAATAGTTTATTAAATCAATGAACTTTTTAATCATTTTATCTCTTTTCAGTAACCATAACCGCACTTGCCAAATACATATTTTTACGTTTCAGCAGTTACCAAAACGGCAATCTCAATAAGTAATTATTGAGAATAAGTACTTATTATTTCAGCAGGTTGGTTTCAGTAAGTTGTCAATCGATACCGCTCCACTAAACCAAGCCTAAAATGGATTATAAGAAAGGTCAAAATACTAAATAAAAATTAGAAATTAGAAAAAGTTAAAGAACTAAATTAATGTATATACTTTAAAGAAAAATATTTTAAATTAATAGTTATTATGTTTAAAAATAATTTTTTTATATTAATTTTAGTAATTTGAGTTATTGGGTTAAAAATTAAAATATTTTTAAATTTTAATCATAATAAAAGAATAATTTTAATAATGTAAAATTTATAAATTATTTATAATTTTTAAAAATTATTCAAAATAATATTAATATTTACAAATACTAATATTATACCAAAATCGATACCAAATTTGTCATTTTATGGTTGGTCACAAGTCTTAGAATCTATCCTTCAACTTGAACAACGTGCTTAAACGTGTAACATCAACTTGTTAGTATCAAATTGTTACTATTTATCGTTGCAATTGTCTAGCTTCCCAGCATATCTCATTTATAATTTGGAGAATGGTGGATCAAAACTAGAAACTTTTAATCTTATAAATGTTAATTAGATCAATTTCATAGAAGTTGATTAAGTGTTAGCTACAGCTTTTGATATGTATAAATAGGACTTCCTCTTCTCTTTTTTGCATATGCATTCATCTCTTCTTCTCCATTCATCAAGATGTCTCGTCTTCTGTTACTGTTGTTAGCTTTTGCTTTAGCACTTCCATCTTCATCTATGGCTTCCGCTGCAGTTGTGGACTACACTTTCGAAGTAATTAATCTGCTCAACCGTTCACTCTCCTTTTTTATATATCTATTATCTTTAGTTTTCCATCAAAACAATACGATTTCAAAATGATTTGATGGCTTGAATCTGAATTACTGAGAATGTTTCAGGTGAAGAATCTGACTATCAAAAGACTTTGCAGTCAGCAGGTGGTGACTGCAGTAAATGGAAGTGTCCCAGGTCCAACCCTAAATGTTAGTGAAGGTGACACTCTGGTCGTTCATGTCATTAACAAGTCGTCCTATAACATGACCATTCACTGGTAAATCCTGGAAAAGAATCCTGAGCTGATTTTTCTTCTAGTTCCGTACCTTATCATATGTTTTTTTCAGGCACGGAATCTTTCAGGTTCTGAGTGCCTGGGCAGATGGACCAAATATGGTAACTCAGTGTCCGATTCAACCAGGAAAAAGCTATACCTACAGGTTCAACGTTACCGATCAAGAGGGTACCCTATGGTGGCATGCTCATGTCTCTGTGCTCCGAACAACCGTCCATGGAGCTCTCATTATTCGTCCGAAGTCCGGCAACAGTTACCCTTTTCCGACACCTTACAAAGATGTTCCCATCATATTAGGTACGTAGCCATTAGCTTGTTCTTTTCTTTGTTGATGCATAATGTAAAACATTACTAATTGTGGGTTAGTTTGAATTGATTGAATTTTAACTTAAAATAATGTTGTTTTATTCGATATTTGAAGAATTAATTAATTAACACAATATATCATTTTCCTTCCAAATCATAAAAAATCAAATTGGGTCTAAAGTGATTTAATTAGATACTATTAGAATTTTTAATACAAGTAGAACGTAGATCTTATTAATAAGAATTGGGTTTCGGTCAATTATTGCTAAAATGATTAGAACTAGTCATTTAGATAGTTGACCCTTATCACTTATAAACCTCTAACATTCCTCCTCAAGTGCAATTGAGACTGAACATCCAGTTGTCACTTGAAATAAACGCAGTGGTAATCGAATCGGGCCGTTAGTACTGGACATTCGGATAGACAACCGAAAAATTAATAATCCGGACCAAACCTACTCTGATACCATATTAGAATTTTTAATATGGGTAGAGTGTAGAGCCCATTAACAAGAATTGGGCTTTGGTCAATCATTGTAAAAAATGACTACATCTAATTATTTGGATAGTTGATCCTTACTACTTATTTACCCTTTAACATTTTCATGTTTAGTCAATATGGAATATTCTAACAATAACTAATGTTAAAAAGTAAAATATTTTATGTTAATTTTAATAAATATAATTATTAATTCAAAATCAAATTAGATTTATTTTTAAAAACTAATTTTTATTAGAATTATTTTATAATTTAAACGTAAAATGTTACAGGAGAGTGGTGGAAGGCAAATATCGTTGACCTGGAGAGCCAGTCACTTGCCAACGGCGGATCAACCCAAATTTCCGATGCTTACACCATTAATGGACAACCTGGAGATCTCTACAGTTGCTCAGCAAGTGGTGATTGTTACCTTTTTCTTCATTTACCTTCCAAAATTATTTATAGTTCCTTTTCACTAAACGATTTTCGATTTCTTCTTTTGTCAGGAATGTACATGCTCAAAGTGCAAAAAGGGAAAACCTATCTTCTTCGCATCATCAACGCTGCACTCAATAATCAACTCTTCTTCAAAATCGCCAACCACAATCTGAGAGTTGTAGCCATTGATGCTTCTTACACGAAACCTTACGATACCGACGTTGTGGTCACCGGCCCCGGCCAGACTGTGGATGTCCTCCTCACAGCTAACCAATCGGCGAGATCTTATTACATGGCGGCGAGCCCGTACGTAACCATTGGTGCAGATTTCGATAATACTACCACAAGAGCAGTCCTGTTTTATGATGGTTCGTCCTCAAGCTCACCGATAATGCCTCAAATGCCACCACCAAATGACACTACAACTGCCCACAAGTTCTACAGTAACATAACGGGTCTCGCCGGAGGTCCTCACTGGGTCCCGGTTCCGACACAGATCGACGAACACATGTTTGTCACCGTTAACCTTGGGCTGTCTGCTTGTGACGTGAACACTACTTGTCAGGGTCCATTAGGGCAAAGATTGTCTGCTAGTATGAACAACCAGTCATTTCAGCTTCCGACAACCTTGTCGATGTTGCAAGCTTTTTTCTCCAAAGTTAATGGAGTCTACATCACCGATTTCCCTGATAATCCTCCTCTTGCGTTTGATTATACTAATCCCAGTCTCAGCTTCAATACATCCCTCCTTTTTGCTCGTAAGTCAACGAGCGTAAAGTTGTTGAAGTACAACGCTACGGTGGAGATTGTTCTGCAGAACTCTGCACTGATTGCCACTGAGAATCACCCCATACACCTTCATGGCTTCAATTTCTATGTTCTGGCTCAAGGGTTCGGGAATTATGATCCTGTCAGTGGTCCTAGCAAGTTTAATATTGTGAATCCACAGGTTCGCAATACCATTGGCGTGCCTGTAGGAGGTTGGGCAGTGATTAGATTCAGAGCAAACAATCCAGGTAATGCATGTTCTTCCAACGTTGATTTGCTTCTCTCTTTATCAGATTATTATAATTCCAGGAATGGAACTGCAGGTGTATGGTTTTTTCATTGTCATCTAGATGCGCACTTGCCATGGGGACTAGGGACTGCTTTTGTTGTTCAAAATGGACCGACGCCGTCGTCTAAACTGCCGCCTCCGCCAACTGATTTGCCGCAATGTTAGAAGTTTAACGTACTCTGATTTGTTTTTCCATTGGATCAGCGATCGTGTTTTGGTATTATGTTAGAAGTTTTATGTACTCGTGACCATTATTTAGTCATATCTTTAATAAGAAGAATAATTCAGGTTGTTGCAACTTGCTAAAAGCTTTCATGACAAATTGTGCATATTAAGCCCGGCTTAGGCCGGTCCAAGCCGTTTTTTAATAAATTATAAAACGACATTATTTTATACAAAACGACATCATTTTCTTATATGTATCAAGCTTTTGGTCGGGTCTAGGTCCAAATGTTGTCCCTAAATATAAGGTGATATAAATGAGTTTTTAAAATCCAATTTGCGTTTAAATTTTAAAAAATAATTTTCAAATTAAAAAATCTAGTTTAAAATTCAAAAATGAATTTTATTAAAATGATTTCAAACTTAATTTAACCCAAAATTTCAAACTTATTTACGAAAATTCTTTCCATCAATTTTTAGAAAAATAAGTTAAATGTTTACTTACACTATATAGTAATTTATGTAATTTATAAGTTATTATTTTCTATAAATCTATTTTGTTTATATCATAACGATAACTATTAGAATTTTTAATATAGGTAGAGTGTAGAGTCCACTAATAAGAATTGGGCATAGGTCAACCATTGTAAAAATGACTAGAACTAATCATTTGAATAGTTGACTCTTACCACTTATAAATCCTTTAACATTTTTATATTTAGTTAATATGAGACACTGTAACATTCCCTCAAGTACAACTAGAACTGGATATTTAGTTGTCACTTAAAATAAGCGCAGCGACAACCGGACTAGACCATTGAAACTGGACATCTAGACAAACAACCGAGAAATTAATAGTCTTGATCAAACCTACTCTGATACCATATTAAAATTTTTAATATGGGTAGAGTATAGAGCCCACTAACAAGAATTGAACTTAGGTCAATTATTGTCAAAATGACTAGAACTAGTCATTTGAATAGTTTACCATTACTATTTATAAATCTTTTAACATTTTCATGTTTAGTCAATACGTGATACTGTACCGATTTAATTCAAATATTTCTTTATAAAAAAATCACATAATTTAAACTAAACACAAACAAATAATTAATTAAATGAAAAATAGTATCGGAAGCTATCACTAAATTACATAGGGGCAGAAGCAGGGGCACTGGCAACGGGGCCGGAGGCTTCACCGGAGCTCATGATCTGAATCATCGAACGGTGGGGATTGGTCCGTGCTAAGTTGCAGAGATCGGGAAGATATGCACCTGAACATGTCCATTGAATGGTAAGTCTCCATGTTATAATATAATATCTTCTTCTTCTTCTTCTCTAACCAAATTCTCGAACCATGTCGCAATGAGTTAACTTCAGTTCAGATAGATCAGGCCGAATTTTCCATTCATATTCTGAGATGTACTATTTCTACCAAAGAAAGTTGGAAAAGGATGAAAAGAAAAATTCAGAAGAGGACGATCATGTGTTTACCTTCACCAGCAGCCAAGTTGAAGTAAAGGTCAACAATGTTGGGGCATCGCCGGTAACAAGCAGATGAGCAGAGGTTGCCGGTGAACTGAGGTTCGAGGAGTGCATCAGATGAGATGCCAACGGAGTTTCTATCAACCCCACAAGCATTCACGCACTCATCAGTCTCTATATAATTCGCCATTCTCTCCACCACAACTTCCGACGTCCGGCACTGATACCCCACACTCTCATCTTCTCTACCATACGTCTCCAACAAACACCTCTTCCCTGATGATGCCACTGAGAACGCACACACATCGTTTGGCAATTCCTCACACACAATCTCACCTAAACAAGAACACAATCTTAAAAAGAAAACCCAGAACAGAACAAGAAAAAAAGAAAAAAAAGAACATGCAATGCAATGCATACGTGGCCTGTGGTTCTCAAGTTCTTACCTAGAACGCCATGGAAGAAGATGGAGGAGAGGAAGAGAACCAAAGGGAACTTGTACATGGCCATGGTTTGATGATCTCTGTTATGGGGTTGGAATAGTTTTTAACGTGTTTGTGAGAGGGAGTGAATAGTGGTGGAGAGTTTGTATGTATATATACAAAGCAAAGAAGGTGGTGTTTTTAGAGTCTATATATAGAACAAAAACGAATACCAAGACCGCCATTGTTGAAGGTCCTTGTGTGTGCTCGGATGTGTCACTAGCCAACTGTATATTACTATTATCTATATTTGGAAACGCGTCAAATTTAGGAATGTTACTGGTCCCTCCGTATCTCTTCTCCTTCTTCGTCTTCTTCACTCTTAACCGTTTCACATTAAGACTCTGCCATTTTTCTTTTTCTTTTTAATTATTCTAACTCTTTTTTATAATAGGATAAATTATATTTAAAAATTAAAATATTAATTAAATCTAAAATTTTTAATTTATTTTAAATATAATCTTAATCTTAATCTTATATAAATTAAGTTTATACTTATATATAATTTTTAAAATTTAATAGGTAAAAAATAATAAATTAAAATTTAGAAGTGTAAAATTATTCTAAAAATAAGGAATTTTTGTATTTATTAATTAAAATATATAATTTTTTTTAAAAATATTTTCATTTATGTATTAATGTATTGATATGAATGAGTTTAATTTATGTACTGCTTTATGAAATGTTTTAAAAACTAAATCGATTCATTTAGTTGAACACTAAAAACTTTGAAATGATAGATTTTTTGGTTCGATCTATTTTAATAATTTTTATTTTTAAAAATCGATCCATTTATTAATTAATCAGCTATTTTTGTAAATTAATCAGTTTTTATAAATAAAAATAATTCAATTAATTTTCATTTAACAGTCTTATTTTCAATTAATCTTTAAGTTTCTGGAACAATAAGGATAATCTTCTTCATTCATTTCTCAAATTCTTGATTTTTATACAAATTTTAACAAATTTTATGATAGTCTAATATTAGTTAAAATTTTAAAATTTTAAACTTTTTTTCTTATTAATTTAACTTCGGATTCTATATTAGAACATTATTTTTCCGTTCTGTCATATTAATAGAGTTAATCTTTAGATTATATATATAACGAAATATAACTTATTTGATTATGTAATTATTTTTATACTTTTAATTAATATTATAAAATTTATGAATTTTAAATATAAATCACTCCATTAATTGCATTCAAATTTGAATTATTTTCCATTTATTTTGTATTGACCTTGTCAAAAGACATCAAACCAAAGTGCCAATTGTTGGAAGATCTGTAAATCAGCCGGGCAGGAAGTAACCTACCACAGAGATTGACCGAACTGACCAACAGAAATTAAGAAGTCGGTTTGCGGTTGTTGGTTTCCCAACACAGCGGCGGATCATTTGTCAACTTCTTATAGTGTCGGTACACCTAACAAAAGCCGGCCGTTTACGGTTCGTTAGATGCCGGCTCATTCTTTTTTATATTTTTTTGTTAACTTTTGTTAAAAATTTAAACTTTAAAACAATAATATTTTTTTAAGGGAAAAAATTCAAAATTACACAGTACGTCGGGAAAGACAGGTTCTCGATAAATCCTCTAAAAGGATTATGTGGCACCTTATAAGAGGTGTGGCAAAATAAGTGACTCTGACATTAAAATGACCCGCATATTTGACAAGTCAGTCGGCACATCTGTTGCTCTCTCAATAGATGTGTCGATGAACAACAGTCCAGTTCCGATTGAATAGTTCATTGATACTTCGAACTAGAGAGTTGAGAGATCGGGTTCGGTGAACCGGGAAAGAGAGGACATCGATCACTGCTGTGGAATCCACCTCAATCTCGATCCGGCGGTTTCCCAGATTCCAAGCAAGGGTCAACCTGATGTAGACGCCCTAGAGTTCTGCAGTGAATGGAGTGCACCAGCCAAAGTGTTGAGTAACTCCGCCCTTTCAGTTACTGTCACTATCTCGGATTTTCATTACATAAGTAACACCAATGTTTTAAAAATAATATGAAAATAAGCTCTTAAGATAAGAGATTTAAAGTTTAAATATTCAACTTATGTTAAATTTTTATAAGATGATTTTAAAATAAATATAAATAAATAGCTTAAAATATAATTAAATTAGGAGAATATTCTTTTTTACTGAAGTTTAATTAAAAACAAACTGTTAAATAAAAATTAATAAGTTTATTTTTTAATAAACTGATTAATTTTTAACAATAAAAATTATTGAAATAAACTATATCGAAAAATTAAAAACTAAATTATAAAATTGGTCGAGTTAAATTTTCTATAATTGAACTAATTTACTTTTTTAATCATTGCATAAAACTAAATACCATCTTTTCAAAATTTACATTTTGGATTTTTTAAACTAAAATTGGCATAAAAAAAACATGAGCTATAAAAACAAAATTATCCAGCTATAAATAATTTTTAAAAGTCAAAGACTAGACTAATAAAATATGAGTTTTAATTAATTTAACCATTTTTTACTCATATCTCGAGTCGGAGTCTATTTTAATACACGCTTTTTCTCTTCATGTAGGTTATTTGAAAGTAGACTTTTTAGTAGTTAGAAGTAAAACTACATATTATTAGACTTTTCTATATTTCATGTGTCAACAAAATTATTACCGGAAGTTGTTGTTGTTGTTTTTTGTCACAAAATACTTCAATAGGTAAATATTAAACGCCATATATTTCTCTCCTCTTAAAAATGTAAGATTGAATTTACTATTGGATTATCTAGGTTAGCTCTATTTTAAAATCATACATAAAGATCTTTTTTCTAATAAAAGGAGAAAAAACAAACAAATTGACTACGAAATTAATCTAGAAAACTAAATCCTTGTCATATACTTGAGCAGGATACAAAAGACACCCTAACGGTGTAGTGATAAGCGAAGTGATACCAAAATTGCAAGAACTTGCGTAATTCGCAAGATAATATGCACAACGGTTGCCTTCACAAAAAACATGTCACACCTTCACCTACCAGTTTCTAGCAAGTAGCTCTTAAATATAGAAGATCTAAGAAAATTCATATTGTTATTTATAATATTATATTACATTTAAATATTTTTTAAATAATAATAATAATAATAATACTTGAAATTATAATGAAGATAAGTTTATATCAGTTCTTAATAAATAAACGTTCTATATAACATCACAATTGGATATAAAAGTGGCATAAAAATAATAATAAAAGTTTATTTAAATTTTTGTAAAATATTAAAATGAAGGTCTAAACCTTATCCTTTGACATCACCCTCGAAGTTGTGATGTTAATTTCAAGTAACATGACCAACACCAACTTGTTGTCTTTTAAGTCTTCTCTTTGATTTCATCGTTAAGTTGTCTATTTATGAGATACTATAATGTATCTTCGCATTGAACTAAACTATAAAAAAGGGTGTGTGTGTGAACATTTGATCGTGTCTCAATTCTCGAACATAAGCATGCCTATTGACATTAAAATGGCTCTTCATAGCATCCATAGTTCTTGGAGTTAAATGTAAGACATGCCCATCGTTGTCTTGAATCATAATAAGCTGTGATGAAGGGAGTCTTGAAGGTTTTTTATTTGACCGAACTTCTATTCACTAAAGTCGAGGAACGAGACTTTCTTGGGGTGAATAGATCGATGTTGTAATAAAATTAATAGTGATAATATAGTCTAGATCAATGTTTTTTTCTTTTTTCGGTATAAAAATGCTAAGATACGGATAAAAGCTATATTTTAAAGTGCACCAAAATAGTCGAGTAAGTTATTAAGAGTCGTTTACTGTAAAACTCGCGAGACGTTTTTACCGCTTATGAAGTCCAACTTTAGTTTACAATCTGTCTATTCTAGTTACGAGTTGTGAAGAAGTATTTCTGTCATATTACTTGGCTTGTCAGCTCAGATGTATAAGAAAAGATCACATGAGGCCATCTGGAACAGTAGGATTGTCATACTCACATGGCTACTGAGCAAGACCCCTAGCACAACTAAAGACATGAAGAGTCATACTTTGTAGCTTATCAGGTATTAACAAATCTGGGCACCTTATCAGGAATTTTCTTTGGTTTTTTTAATGTATTTACTTGTTTAATTTTATTTATCTACTCTTTTAGTTTATCAGTTTCATGTCTACTTTTTTAACCTGCATCATTTTTCCGTTGTCACATTCGCATGTGGGTCTATCAGAAACAGTCTCTCTATTCTGTAGGAGTAAGGCTGCTTACTATTAGACCCCTCCGACCTTGCTTTGATGCAAGATTTTAGACTGGGTGTAATGATATTGATGATGATGATCATAAAAATTTTACTTCTTGGAGTTAAGGTTCATAATAAATAGGATTGAATTTAGACTTTTAAGATTTAAATTTAATTAATTAATTTCAAATTAAATTGAACCTTATATAAATTAATGTATGTTTTAATAAGAATTAAAGAGAAACAATACAAGTATTAAATTAACAATAGTTGGATAATAACAATTAAAAATTTGAAGAATAAAAATTTAAACATAATAAAACTAGGAAAAAAGGAAAGATTAACCCTATTATGTGATCAAACGCATCTCATGCATTAAGCTAGAATCTGGAGATGATCATAATTTACGCAACTTTTCTTTTATATTTTTATAAAAAATTATTTCTATGATTTGAATATATGAACTTATAGTCACAAAAGAGCAACTTGACTCTATTATGTAATTATATTATATTTATGTAATTGAAATAATGTTATTACCAATTGTTCATCTTTTTAAAATATATATATAAGTATTGTTCATCTTACATTTTGTTATTAGATGATACAAATGTTTTTCAATTTTACTTACTCTAAAAAGTATTGTATTGTTTTAAGTTATTTTTAAAAATAATTTACAATATTTTCTAACTATAAAATTTTAAAAGATAAATTTAATTAGATATATAACAATCAGTCACGTAATAAATTTATTTAAATAACAAGACAGATATTAATAAAATATTTTTTAGTTTCTAAAATAAATGAGTCCATGTCACTTGCTTGTTTTTAACATAAAGATGGCCTTTTTTGTTTTTGTGAATTAGTCCCATGGTAGTGGAAGTCCCATTATCTTGGAACTTTGAGGCAAGAGACCTTTAAGTCTTTTAAGTGGTTGGACTCTGAGCTCAACATTGGACTCATGGCCTATAAACTAATTTATAAGGGCTCAAATGGCGGCTCGAGCTCCAACTCCCGCTGCTTTGGAACCTGAATCCAAATCCAGGTCCTAGCGGGAAAACTTGAACCAATGAAGATCGCACAAGCAGGGGACAGAACAGAACACACAATCCATGATAAGTGGGGTCCGAGGTAACAGAAATCGTTACCCACCTCACAATTTTCTCCTATCATTTTCCAACACAATCCAGGAACATAAACAGTTCTACTGTAAGAAAAACAAAGCAAAGAGAGTCACAGAAAAACCTTAAAAGACAAGAAGAAAAAGAAGAAGAAGAAACCACCATGGTTGCAGCAGTAACAGCTCCTGCATGCTCATCTCATCTCCTTTTCTCAACCTCACCTTCTCCTTCTCGCCTATCACCTCTGCAACTATGTGTGTTTGATTCCAGAACAGTTGTGTCATCACAGAACATCATGTGTAGTGGTAAGAAAAAGCATGTACTTGGTGGTGGGATTAAGTGCATGGCCGTGAGTACAACCTCAGAGGCAGAGACAAAGAAGAATAAGTTCGAGATTCAGACACTGACCAGCTGGTTGTTGAAGCAGGAGCAAGCAGGTGTGATTGATGCTGAGCTCACTATCGTCATCTCTAGCATCTCAATGGCTTGTAAGCAGATTGCTTCTTTGGTGCAGAGAGCTGGTATCTCTAACCTCACCGGTGTTCAGGGTGCAGTTAATGTTCAAGGAGAGGACCAGAAGAAGCTTGATGTTGTATCCAATGAGGTACGCAAACAACTTTACATGTTACTAGTGAAGGATTCTAACTGGTGTAGGGTTAGAAATTTGAGTCCGACCCAAGTCAGTCGATCAAAATCAAGTTATCCCAACTTTGAATTAGGTTTGAATTTGGAGGTCGAGGCGAAAGACGTAAAAAAGATAGGAACCAACTATGTTCTTGACGATGAAATCTAGGAACAGTAATGAGTTTCTGAGGCCTAATGCTTCTATAAGCAAAAAACATTGAAGAGAACTTTAAGCAGGTGAAACTTGTTACTTCGCACACACATACAGGTGTTCTCAAATTGCTTGAGGTCAAGTGGAAGGACAGGGATCATAGCATCAGAAGAAGAGGACGTACCAGTTGCTGTTGAGGAAAGTTACTCCGGGAACTACATTGTTGTTTTTGACCCCCTCGACGGATCATCAAACATCGACGCTGCAGTATCCACTGGCTCCATCTTTGGAATATACAGCCCGAACGATGAGTGCCTTGCTGATATTGGTGATGATGCTACTGTAAGTCCGAAACAAATTGAAATGTATGATTATAATTACGTTCTGCTTCACTTATATCTAACAATGCTCTATTGTGCTTCACTGTTCTAACACAAGTGACTAAGGTAGAAGGAAATGCAGCTCTCTAATCTCTACTGAACAAACTTGGTTTTAATGCACAGCTTGACCAGACAGAGCAGAGGTGCGTGGTTAATGTGTGTCAACCTGGAAGCAACCTCCTTGCTGCAGGCTATTGCATGTACTCGAGCTCTATAATTTTTGTGGTGACGCTTGGGAAAGGAGTCTTTGCCTTTAACTTAGATCCAATGTATGGAGAATTTGTTCTAACTCAGGAAAACATTCAGATCCCAAAATCTGGAAAGATTTATGCATTCAATGAAGGGAACTACCAGTTGTGGGATGATAAGTTGAAGAAGTACGTTGATGATCTGAAAGACCCTGGTCCAAGTGGCAAGCCTTACTCTGCTAGATACATTGGAAGCTTGGTTGGGGACTTTCATCGAACACTTTTGTATGGGGGTATTTATGGGTATCCAAGGGACAAGAAGAGCAAGAATGGCAAGTTGAGGTTGTTGTATGAGTGTGCACCTATGAGCTTTATAGTGGAACAAGCTGGTGGAAAAGGATCAGATGGCCATCAGAGAATACTTGACATCCAACCAACAGAGGTATGATGATTAAACTGGATTTCAAATAAAAATTCAGGTTCGGACTGAGTCGAACCTGACCCTTTTTGCCAATGCAGACAATTTCTAACAATCTGCATTCTCATGCAAATTATGGAATTTGTTTTGATGATCAGATACATCAGCGTGTTCCTCTTTACATTGGAAGCGTAGAGGAAGTGGAGAAGGTGGAGAAGTACCTGGCTTGATTGCAAATGTAAGAGCTGAGGAAATTTGTTTTGTATGATAGTTTCTGAGTTTCTAAAAGAAATTCACCTTTGAAACAAATCATTTTTCGTTAAAGAAACGTTAAACTCCAGCCCCAAATCATGAACAAAATGACTGATGAACTACTTTTTTTTGACTATAAGCTCATGTTTGCAATCATCGTTTCCCTTTCTATATGAACAGAGCAAGCAGGTAAGCATAGAAATGATTAAATAAGTAAAACAGAGGAGAGTTAACTATACTAATATAGCATCTGAATACATGATCACTGTGTCCATGCCAGCGCAAATTACCATCCAAGCATCAAGAAACCTAACCATGAAAAAAGAAACAGTGAACCAGACTTGCAGCACATAGTTGCTAACATCTGCCATCTCTTTTTACTCCGTAACTTGTACATTGCTATTCATTTATGTTTATCAGCAGCAAAAACGAATCAACAACAATTTAACTAAGGGCATTAGAGGAACCTCCAACAGAAAGCTAAGTGAATTCTCAATATAGATTAAATTCATATGAAACTAAGCTTCTTCTCACCATAGTAATTACTACTAGTTGCTTGCACGAATACATTAATTTGTAGGACGGTTAGAGTTAGGACATTAATTAGCACTAGCATCAGTACTAAAGTACAAGTAATGGTCAAATGCTAGACAGATGTTCGATCAAGAGTCGGAAGCATTCCAAGTATACGGATGGAAAAGAATCTTCCGGAGTCAACTTTGTAATGTACCGTGTCATGTTAAGGATCATCTGAACTTGATCAGATTCATTTTCTTGCCAAAGTATCCTCCTGGTGCAGAGAACCTCCATGGTGCTTTGCTGCAATATTCAGAGTATAAATAGTTCAGATTTCCCAAGGAAGAATAGTGACGTAATTCCAAATATGTTAGTACGCGAAATCTAGATTATATATGAGGGTAGAAATTCAACTTACAAGGGCTCAAAATCTTTATACTTTTGGTAACAGACTTCATAGCAGTCAGAGTTTCAGGGCCTGAAGTAAACAATTTAGCTCAATCAGTTCACAATCAGGAATAGCGTTTCAGAAACTGCGCTGACAAGTTTGATTATCACCTTGCATATCATCTCCTGAAATGACCTCTGTTAGAGTGGAGGAGAACTCAGACATGATCCCAAGGTTACCATCTTTGGATTCATGAGATGACCTTCATGTGTCGAATAAAACATGCAAAAGGTCACATTAGTAACACGATTATTAAGGAAAAGAAAGTTGTCACATATCAGAATATAGGATAACCAAAGAGAATCAATACCCTGAAACGGTGTCAGAAGCACCAACAACCGGCTGGCAGGGGCAGCCAATTCCTTCAAAACCAAGATCTAGATCAACTAGCAACTCCGAGAAAGAGAAATTGGGTCCAAATGCATCTAAATTAGGCAGATCCATGTCAAAAATGTCCAGTTCTTTGTCAGACTCAGATGTTGACATCTCCTCAACCGTTGGTTTGTCGGAGATCACTGCTGCGTCAGAACCATCAAAGTCTAACCTTCCTTTAACATGATCTCTTTTGCCTAGCCTCTTCAAAGTTGTCTTCAACGGCGAAGAAGAAGAAATCAAGTGGTTTCTCTCCAAAGTATAAGACATATGCTTGCATGGGCTCACGGTAACCCTTTCCGATGTCATTATAGTACAGTTGGTAGGAGTGAATTCTTGGGGAGCATTACTGCAGTGACCATTAGAGGCAACACCCACAGGGGATACAGAGTTTTCAGTTTGGACAGGAATTGGCTGTGGTGGTGTGTTGGGTACTGAAGAGCTAGTTGGAGGTGATTCTGAAGTCTTTTTAAACAAACTCTTGGCAACACTGGACCCTTGAAGAGGCACACCAATCATTGTATTACTCAATGACGATCCCTTCAAAGGCTGATCAGTTTTCTGATCGGTGATTTTATTACTGATTTCCTTTTCTGTACCTGCAAAGAGATAGATCGATCAAAACTATAAGTCCATAGGACACAGATCACACTAAAGCTAATCAAGACTTGAAGTACCTTTATTTGGTATGCTCTTGGAGGATAATGTACTGCATAACCTCTTAGCTTGTGCAGGGGCTTCTACACTAGTTGAACCCATTCTCTTTCTAGGCAATGTATGATTCATTGCCGGTGAAGGCACGTGCTTGACAATGGGATTGGCTGGTGTGGCTACTGGCATAACAGTTGGTGATCTATATGCACTACAACCTATAGAATAACACCAAGAGCTGAACATTAATAGAAGAATAGACAATAGTATATGGATATGAGTGGCATTGCTAACTCCACTTAAGGTTCATCGATTATGCAAGAGGATAAGATCTAGCAGACTTAGAGAACCAAATTCCTTACAAAACAATTATTGGTCCTCATTAAATTACATATTCACTCATAACCATTCAAATTTCAATCGTGTTCAACACTTCTCACAAACAATTTCTCCAATCAAACATATAAACATTATTATCATTGTCTTGCAAATTGAGTGACCATTAACTAATTCACCTCAAGGTTTTAAATCGTGAATTGTAGGTTACCCTGTCGTTGCATCTTATTATGATAATTATACAAGATGCGAACCCGATTACAAAAAATACAACAAACAATAATGGACTTACAACAATTTTTCTCCGCAATTTAAAACACTAGATACAACAATAAAACCGTGATATATAACAAAGGTTTTAAATTTTGATCCACAACATAATTGCAAGCCCTAATTGTGACCAAAACAAAACCATCCAACTGCCAAGAGAAAAGGGTGTTGCGGAATTCACCTGCAGGAGAAGCAGTAAACGGCATATTCGACTGAGGAATCACAGTAACAGTACTCGTAGCAGAAGCCTGAATCAATGGTGTGGGCGCAACCCCGCTCGCATTATAACTATTCATGACCTCTTGCATGCCTTGCAAGAGGTTGTGAACCCTGGATTTCTCGTTCTCCAAACGCGCCCTTTCTTGTTCCACCATCACTTTCTGCTCCTTCAAGCATATGTATTCGTTCAAAATCGCTCCCAAGCTCAACAAACTCTTCGGTGCCTGAGAGAACAAAAATCTCAAAATCACATAATTCCCGCAAAACCACGAGAATTTGAACAAAAGCGGAAGAATTTGTATAAGTACCTCGTTGACAGGAGATTTGGAGATGAGAGAAGAGGCTTCGTTTCGGAAGGACGAGCGAGTCTCGGAGAAGTTGTTATCGGAGAGATAACGGTCGACGATGAATGCGATCTGGACTGGAGTCACCTTACCTTTGCCAATGGAAGGGTCGTTTTTCTTGGATCTGGTCTGCTTCCCCATTGATGTGGAACTGTGAAAAGGTTAACAGAATTGGAAGAGAAAGATCTGAAACTGTAGAGATCAGGGATTACTGAGTTCGTCTTCATGGGTTTTAAGATTCAGATTAAGCGAGGGAGAGAGGTTTTTTTTGGAGGGAAAATGGCGGGAGGTTTTAAATTTTTTCGAGGAAAATAATAAAAACCAAAAAGTTGTCTTTTTTTTAGCGGTTATTTTGGTGTGAACTTCCCGCGGGAAACCAACTTCCTGCAAATAACCAGTTAATTTGACAGTTAAATACATAAGGTGTCACCTTTTCCCATATTTACCCTTTAAATTTTAACATTTATCAAATGAAGCTTGTAGTTAATTGTTGATTTTAGTGAAGTTTAGAAAAATTTTTAATGGAGGATACCGCAATTGCTATCCTTTGGATGCGCACTGGATAAACTTTCGGATTAACGCAATAATTTACAAATTACAAATTATGTCAATCAAGTACTCCGCATTAGACAAGTCCTGTATAACAAACTTAATCGAGAGAGTATAGGTAGAGAGAATTCGAACACAGAACCTTTTGACCTCATGCCTCCCCACTCCACCAACTCGACCACCCCAAAGGGCTTAGTAAAGTCTAAATGCCAATTGATACTTAAATATTTCTTATGAAGGTTATAAAAAATGTTGTATGTGACGAGAATACAGATAATGATGGTCAGATTGAACCGGGCTTAACGCTAGCCCAATTCAATTTGATACTCATTATTTGTTATTTAAGTTTTTTAAAATATTTTTTAAATTAAAAATATAAAATAATTTATTTTTTTTATTAGATCCGAGTTTGGACTACTTAGGCTCAAGTTTATTAGAGACTCAAGGCTCAAGCTTACTAGAGACCCAACTCTTTTGAATAAAGCGATATTATTTTATTTAAAATAATTGAATCTCAAGTTGATCTGAGTCTAAGTTTGAGTCTGAACTTGGCCCTTGAGCCAACCTATTGAAAACAACAAAATTTAACTTTATGGGCTAAAAATTATCAGCCCTGCTAATAACAATAAGATTTTAATATAATTTAAATTAACTAAAACTTAAATTAACTTAAATTATATTAAAATCTAAACGAGTCAATTTGAATTAATTAAAAGGCAAAATGATATTATTATATTAATAGACATTCAATTTTTAAATTATTTGAATAAAAATTTATATAAGACTTAGATTGAAAATTTAAATAGATTAAGGCAAAACGGTATCATTTTATTATTAGCCTAACTAATCTTTGAATTGTTTGAATATAATTTGGTTCAGTCGGATTCTGACGAGGTTGTATGTTGCCGTTTGGATCCATGGAGACAACTGTTGAACACGAGAATTTTGGCTTAAGGATTCCTGCAAAACAAAGAAGGCACGTCGGGGGTTGTTTCCCGATAGGCCTCTCCGACGCTCAAGTTA
>JAOTJB010000005.1:210783-221244 GCA_027123815.1 Erythroxylum minutifolium
AAATGATATTAATAATCAAACGCATTTAGTAAACAATACAAATAAAATGTGATATAAAAACAAAACTAATTTTTATAAATTTTTAATTTACAAATCCAAAAACTTAATAAAATATGAATTAATCGAAATAAAAAATAAAACCAAACAACATCCTTAAAATATTAATAATTTGACCCTTCAAATATAATCTATATTAGAAAGAAAAGCAATGTTAGCAACTTGATATAAAAGAAAACCTAATTTGCTTTGGCAAGAAGGGATAGACTTCTTAGACTACCATAGTAATACTATTAAACAATTAAATAATAATATTTATGTAATTACTCATAAAATGATAAATTACTTTTTATTTAATAAAATTAATTATTAATAACTTTTACTCATAATTATAATATATTACGAACTTCCCCGTATTTGCATGGGAATATATATACAGGAACATTAGATCCGTAACAATTTTGTCCGATACATAAAATCTAAAGAAGTTCGATGATACGCAACCTTACTCTTCGCTGTTACAAATACTGTTTCCTGAAAATTGTTCTATGTATGTGTGCCTGTGTGTGTGAAATGGAGGTTGGACCGTTCAATGGGGGAAGATTCCTGTTGTGTTTCAGGACAATAAACAAATGAAACCATTGTAATATTGACTTTCTGATTATCGTTGAACAGAGGACATGCAAATGGACTCAGATGCAAGTTTTAAATCGACAGCTATATATACAGAGCATTGCCATGAACAGAAGAAAGTATAATGGTCGAGGAAATGTCAACTTTCAGGAATTAATTGACTTTGGGACGAGTTTAAAATTTAAAAAAATTCGAGCTTTGAGTTTGAAATATTAAAAATGGAAAACTATATTTTATTAGATTTAGTTTGAATCTGAATTTGAATCTAAAAATAAGGAGGCAGATCCTCTGTTCCTTATTCTCAATTCCTACTCAATGCCAACAATTCTTATCCACAAATTTCCTTTCGTCTTGTTTGTTTATTTTGAAATTTTTTGATAATAGTTATTCGGCACAGGACTTGACACGAGGACTTTCAGTCCTCTCTACCAGTTGAGCTATCCCGACCATTTCCAATGTATCATCTTTTTTATTTGAACAATTTACATTTTAATAATTTACTAAAGGTCTTGAGTCTATGTCAATTAAAAAAATTAGAAAGTATCCTAAAATCTTATCCAGGACTTGGAATTTATTTAAAATTTTTAAATAGGATTTCGTAAGTTGCAGTCCGAGTAATAATTTGAATTGGTAATTATTACAATTACCAATTTATTACAATTTCTAATAGGATTCCTTTCTTATTTTGCTCAACGATGTTTAGTTGGATGTGTATCATATCTACTACAAGACTTGAAAAAAATTAGTTCTGATACGTTTGTGAAAGAATCAAGTGTAGGAGAAAGATAACGATTGAACCGTTGACGAAAAGAGAGAATATAATTATACTGAAGAGAATATAATAAATAATTAGAGAGTCGAAGAGGGCTTCTTTTTTGGAGATAGGACTTGAGTAAACCAACAGATGATTTCATGCCCAGAAATAAACGGGTTAGAGTACTCTGTTCTTGTTAGGGTGTTACAATCTTGTGCTACTTAATTTTGTCCAGTGCGAATCTTACATAAATATATAGATAAAATTTAATAAAACATAGTAAGAACTAGTTAACTGAAACAAAAGATCTGATCCTGAAATAAACACTAATTTTTTGGCCCAATTTGGATCAAGTTTGGAGTTTTTTTTAAATATCGTTATGGTTCTTAAAGAGAACCATGGTTAATTACAAAAGTGTCTCCCTAGGAGGCCAAAAGAAAGAAAACATAGTCAAAAATCAACCCTAGCGGTCGCATTCAAAATAGGGTTCCTTATCTCCCCGTAAATTCCTCGAGTGTAACTCCCGCCTGCTTCCTGAGAAATCTGGCATAGATGTGGACGATGATGGAATTGCCGGTGAGGACGGATGAATTCCCGTGTTGTTGACTTGGTTTTATGTCAGATGCTTGTATGGTTTCCATCGAAGAATGGTGGAATAGCTTTAGAGCGAAGTCTTGGCTATTGAAAGCCGATTTGGCTAAACTGTCGGCTTCCGTGTTGGATGTTCTTGGGGTATGCCTGAAAGTGTGTACTCTTCCATTGCTCGCCTCAGATCTGATTCTTCGGATAAAGGGAGCTACTGCAGGATCTTCTTCCCCATTGACGGTAAGTAAGTCGACTTCCCTCTTAGAATCCATTTCAATGATGATGTTTATGAATAAATATAGTGTTGCCAGTTTGATTCCTGACCAAATTGCCCATATTTCTGCAAGGAGAGGTGTGGTTCTCCCAATTCTTCTTGTTTATGCTGTTATCTAGATGCCATTGTGGTCTCTGAAGAGACCCCCGATTGTCGCGTGTTTTGAGAGTGTGCATATAGCCCCATCGCAGTTAAGTTTTACCTGGTGTGTGGGTGGTGATGACCAGCCGAGTCCCTATGCAACGTTGTTGTGTTGGAGGTAATTGCTACTCTGTATGTGCTATTTTGTGTTGCATCTTTCTGTTTCTTTTGTGAAGGCTTTAATTCTATAGTATATTGAGTGAGTGTGCATCGTTGGTCCGCCAAAGGCCTCCTCGTTCCTCACATTCCATAGTGTCCAGCATGCTATAGAAAACCAAGTTTTCCATTTGATGTTGTCCTGCATAGCTTTTGAATCTAAATTGGTAAAGTACCATTTTTGTATAGAACTTAGAGACTAGAAAGATGGACGAATGCTAGAAGAAATTAAGTCCCAAACTCCCCTAGTTTTATAGCAATCCCGCATGATGTGTAGGACTGATTCTGTCTGGTTGCATAGATGGCACCACGAAACTTCAGAGATGCCTCTTCTAGCCCTTGCTTCATTAGTCCATAGGATTTGTTTGATTGCTCTCCAAATGAATAGCCGAACTTTTTCTTATACCTAAAGTGTCCATATGAGTTTCCAAAGTTGGTTTTCTTAATTCCAACTCATGTTGAACATATTATGATATTCAGATGATGCTGTGAAGCTGCCCGATGATGTCCACCTCTAATATGGTGTATCTGAACCTTAATCGCTGTCTGGTGGTAGTATTGCAATGATTTCTTGCAGTATGTTTTGAGGTAAGTAGATGCTTAATTCATTACACTTCTAGTTCCCTGCTGCATCCATGTAATGCTTGACTGTTTGGTTTATATCTTTTAAGGGTATTTGCTTTATGACTGAGTTGAGGAGGGTGGAATCTGATGGTAACCATAGGTCAGTCCAGAATTTGGTTTTGTCTCCCCTTTCGATTGCCCATTTCAACCCATTCTTGACTGTGTTCTATGTTTTGTGAATGCTCTTCCACAGTGCTGAGCCTTTTCTTGTTGGCAAGTCCCCTTGTAGATGTTCCTATGATAGATTGTATTTTGCCACAAAGATAGTAGTCCACAACTTGTGTGGGCTGGTTAGCAGGTCTCGAGATAGTTTGAAAATTAAAGCTATATTGGCATCCCTCATTTTTCTCAAACCAAGACCTCCGCTCAATTTTGGTTGACAAACTAGATCCTAATTTAACATACTAGCCGTCCTTTCATTTTCATTTTTCCCCCTAAGGAATTTCCTAATGATTTTGTCTATTTCATCGCTGGTTCCTTTTAGGAATATAGAGAACTGCATAAGATATGTAGGTAGTGCTCCCAGTACCGATTGACACAAAGTCAATCTTCTAGCCATTGATATCCTATGAGCATTCCACCCTTTAGTTCTTTTCTTTACCTTTAGAATAGCCATTTCATAGGTTTTCTTATTTAGCCTTCCATGTAAAATTGGTACACCAAGGTAAGTTCCAAGATCAAGCACCAGTTTTATCCCAAGGTCATGGCTTAAGCTTAGTGCCTTCTCATTTTCTACATTAGGGGAGATGTATAACACAAATTTCTCCCTGTTGATAATCTGTCCTGAGTACTGTGAGAAAGTAATCAAAATCTGTGTGACTACTTCAACCTGTTTCTTATTAGCCTCCGCAAAGATGATTAAATCATCTACAAAAAGAACATGAGATAGTTTCACCCCTGTTGTACCCAAAATGAGAGGTTTCCAGTCTCCCTTAAAGATAGATAGATTAATTGCATGGGTCAATCTATCCATGAATAGTATAAAAAGGTAAGGAGAAATGGGATCTCCTTGCCTTACTTCTCTTGTTGGGGTGAATAAGTCTCCTAGGTTACCTTCCCAAATCACTTGTGTGTTGTATGTCCTTAGAGAGTTCAGGATCACCTTCCCAAGATAGTCAGGGATTTTTGCTCTTGTAGAGTATCTTGTATAAAGTCCCAACTCATTCTATCAAAAGCCTTAGCCAGATCGATTTTAATTGCCATCCATCCTTTTTTTCTTGTAGATATTTTCATATAATGGATGGCCTCTTCAACTACAATATTTTCAACAATACTCTTACCTTTAATGAAACTGGATTGTGTAGGGTGAATTAGAAAGGGCATTACTGGTTTTAGCCTATTAGTAATAACTTTTGTAACTATTTTGGCACACAAGTTGATTAAACTAATAGGCCAAAAGTGGCTGAATTTCTCAGGATGTTTGATTCTTGGAATAAGAGAGATGTAACCTTGGTTTAGGTTAGGGTCTACCCAACCTGTAGAGAAAGTCTTTGAAACCATATGACAGAGGTCTGCTCCAACCACTTCCCAGTTGTCTTGGAAGAAATTGGCATTAAACCCATCAGGCCCAGGGCCTTTGTCGGGATTCATATTAAAAGAAGCGATTTTGATCTCCGTGAGTGTCACTTCTTGCATGAGTGAAGAAATTGCAGCCTAGGACAGAGTTGGGAAACATCCTCTAAAAGGGTACCTACCTGAAGTCCCTTGTTGTGCATTTTTTGTTTGAAAAATGGTTTTAAAGTAAATAGTGACTTCATTTGATAGGGCTTGTTTATCGGAAGATCAAGAACCATTTTCCAACTGCATGCATAAGTCTTGTTTTTTCTATCTAGGGATTCTATGCGTTTGATGAAAAAGCTTTGTATTCCTGTCTCTGTATTGAATCCAATTATCTCTTTATGACTGAGCTTTCAACGTTTGTTCCTGGGTTATTGTTAGTTCCAGTTCTTCTCTAAGTTGTAGCTCAAGATCTCTAACGTTTGGAGCAAAGTTATATTCTACACATTTTTGCAAACCTTCAAGTCTAGCCATTGCCCTTCTTTTCCTCTTGTGTATATCCCCAAAAGTTGTGTGTTTCCAGACTTCAATATCTGTGGTTAGCTTTTGAAGTGCATCAGCTAGATCTATGCTTGTTTTCCAATTACTGGTTATCCATTGTTTCCAGCTTGGATGGTGTTCCCAAATTTGAAGGTACATAAAATAGGTTCTTTTATTATCAATAGATACCTTAGTTTAGATAATAACAAGGATAGGTGAGTGATCTGACGAAAGACGAGGAAGGTGTTTTACAGTTATATTATGTGTTGATCTAATCAATTGTTCATTTCCTATATCTCTATCTAGTATTTCAAAAACATCCCCCCGTCTCCCTGTAAATCTCGGTCCCGAAAACCCAGATCAATCAGGTTAGACTTATCTAACCATTCCTGAAATCTTTTACAACATGTTGTCTGCCTACCTCCCTTTTTTTCTTGGCTATTAATAATAGCATTAAAGTCTCCTCCTATTACCCAGGGGGTAGAGGCGCTGCTTGCTAAGTGATGCAAGTTTTCCCAAAGCAATTTCCTAGTTTAAGGTTGAGGACTAGCATAAACCACCGTGAGGGTGGTTGAGTAGGAATTACGAAATGTGAGCTTAAGATGCATGTATTGCCAATTGTCCTCTAATACCCCTACTTCTATTGAATAATGCCATAAAAGCCATATACCACCCGCAAAGCCTATCGATTCAATTCGGAGTGTGAAATTGAAACCCAGTTTCCTTACTGTTTTATCAGCTTCATCGCCACTAGTTCTAGGTTCCAAAATGACTATAAGTTGTGCTTTATGAGTTTGTTGCAAGTCTTTTAGAACAGAGATAGTTGTCTTGTTATGAATGCCCTGGCAATTCAAGAATACTATTTTGTACTCCATTTAAAAAGTTTAGGTTTGAAGACTTACCTCCACATGTCAGGGGGATTGTCCTCGTGGGAGGGATCATGATCAGTCATTTCTTGCTCCTCATCGATCATTTCTGTTGTGTTTGTGTGTTGATCTGTATCTGATCGACGAGCTGTAGCTGGTATTTTGAGTATTGTTTTCATACGAACCCTTAGTATCAGGTGGTCGTCCTTTCCTAAACTTCATGTCTTCCACACGTAGTTCTTTAAGTGGGTGTGGAATGATCGTTGAAGTATGAGATTGTTTTGCAACCGTTTGTACCTGGGTAATGTTGCTCTGTTCATTGATGTTGAGTGTGTCATGCCTGGAAGTTCCTTGCTGATTTATGCTTGAAAGACTATCTTGAGCTGGGCACGAGGAAGCTATATTTGTGTCTAGGTGGAGTGTTTGAGCTGAATTTTGGGCCGTATCCTTGCAGGTAATGGGCTTCATGAGACTTGTTTTTGTCTGGTTAGTGGGCTGATCCGTATGTGATAAAGTTTCAGTGGCCACTTTTTTTACCCACGCCTTGTCACCCGTGTAAGATGGCAGCTTCCTTTTGTCATTTTTTACTTTTAGGCCTTTTTTTGTCCCGTTTGCAGTAAAAGTTGTCTCCTTACCTTTATTTAATATTTGAATTTAGGGCTAGGTGGGGTTAGTCTTTTCTAGACTCTCATTCTCTAAAAGAGAAAAGCGAGATGACATCCGAACTTGACAGGACTCCCCCTTCTGAGTTCCCGTCTTTTCAGTGGGATTAAGATGACACCTTCCCTTTTTCTGCGCAATTAGCCAAGGCCCAGGCTTGGCTAATTCTTCTCGTTGCAAAGGCAGCGTGACTGTTGGTTCGAATTTCTATGGCGGTGGGTGACAGGTTTGCGTTTTCGACATAAGTGTCGCCTGAGAGATTGGATTTTTGCCTGAGTACTCTGTTTCCGGTGGCCTAGAGGTGGCATCCTGAGCATTCTGAGGCCGATTAGCAGTCTGTGAACCTAGCTCCCCTTCTTTATTGAGAGAACAGTCTACCGCTAGATGATCGTATCCGCCACAAGAGACACAAGTTCTGTGGAGATCTTCGTATGAAACCAGATATGACTTTCCATCAACAGTAACTGTGGGAACCAACTTCTTTCTCAAGTCCATTCGCACTACAACCCGAGCAAACTATGCGCTTTCTTCCTGTAGTGTATGTTCGTCAGCCTTGATGTATGACCTAATGGGCTTGGTTATTTCTTTCAACACATCTTCATGAAAATATCGAGCCAGTAGCCCTGGGATTCTTATCCATGTCGCTACTGAATCGATGTGTTCGGCAATTGTGTCGAAGTTCCTGTGATAAGGATAAACAATGATATAATGTCCTAGTATAGACCATGGACCTTACAACAGAACTTTATGGTAGTCTTCTTCACAAGACATCTTGGCTATGTAGAAACCGTCTACAATGTCGATTAGTTAATTTCTTCCTTAGGCCTCCATAATCCCAAGAGCCTCTGGTAAAGCGTTTTGTAATTGATGTGTCTGCCCAGTGGCCTGATGATTATGGATAGAGCATCATTCCTATCCATTTGTTCTTGTATCCTTTCAGAAAAAGTGATGAAATGAGCTCCATCAATGCACTTGTGTTGGACATCCCTTGGTGCCACAGTAATTTGAAGGCAATTGAAGTTTGAGCTTGCAGAGGTACCAGACTGCTGGCTATGCTGATGGTGTAGAAGGGTGTTTTTAAATGACATAATAGCAGATGGAGGCATCGCTGAAGCTCCACTTGCATCAATAGCAGTAGCATCCATAGGATTAGGCGTAGTATTAGTATTTGCATCAGTAGCAGTAGCATCCATAATAGTAGGCGTAGCATTAGTATTTTCAGAAGTACTGATAATTGATGTTGGGGTATTTTGTATCATTTGATCATGTATAGGCAGAGTGATATGCGGTTTATCAGTGTCCATGTCCATTTGGACAATGGAAACCAATAAGAAGTAAAGTTGATTCTTTACTTGAAGAGAGAAATTAGAGCAAAAGTTTCTAGAGAGAGAATATAAGCACAAGTTTAAAACGAGTCCAAACTAAGTTTGGAGTTTAAAAGAAATTGATTTGAGAATTACTTTAGTGTAGTACGCCTATAGCTTGCAAGTTTGGACCAGAAGGGTTCATATCAAGTCGACAGAGACTAGTACTCTGATGTTACTTAAATCCACAACGATTCAAGTTTGGCCCAAAAAGTCTATACTCATGCACAGGTCCAAGCTAAACCTTGATCAGACTTGAGACATCTAGTCTAAGTCCGAGTTTGATTAGATATAGATGGTCCAAAGTTCAGACCAATCCGATTTTCTTATTTTAAAATTACAATAAAAAAATGAAATTGTTTATAAAAATTAAGGATGGTAATAGACCTAGACTTGACCTTGTGGAACCCCTCAAGCCTTTAAGCTCAATTTTTTGAAAAATTAGGTCTTGGAGTTATCTAAGCCCGGTTCGGCCAAGCCATAAGTCTAACTCTTATAAGAAAAATAATGTCATTTCTTATTTTTAATTTATAAAAAAAGATCAGGCTAGGTCGAGTTGGGCTCGATGTTAGGTCAGGCTGTCTCAGGCTCAATTGAGCTTGGGCTTGAACTAACGATCTAAAGCTCGATCAAACTTCAAGCTAAACTCAGGCTCTAATAGCAAGAGGTCGAGGCCCAGATTCGGCCGACTAAGTCCATTGTCATCCTTACATAAAATGCACAACCCACCACCTTGCCTCTTTTTTTTAATTAAACCTATTTTCAATTATATTAACTGGTACAAAAAAATAAATATAATAAAAAAGTGAACATAGTGCAGGGTTTTTTTTAATTAAATTTTTATGTACACACGCTCCTGGTATTACAAAGAAAACATACTCGCCAGCTTATTGGTCCAGGTGGCGTTCAATGAATCCAGAGCACGTGCATGAAATTGTAGAAATTTTGATAACTGTGTATCATTGTTTCATTAATTTATGGATACCCACTTGTGTTTTGATGATTTTACGAATACCAACTTCTAGTTTTGTATAATTGCATTTATATCACAATAAATTTTGACAGACAAAATTTTAAATTAATTAGACTTTTGGCCCGAATTCAAATTAAGACTATCAATCTAAACTATTTAATAATATTAATTATAAAAAATGATGTTTTATCAAACTAGAGATGTCAATGTATTATGTTGGGACCAATATGCTCTTGACCCTCCTCGCCTTGCCTATGACTATATTTTTTTTTCAAAATTTAAAAAGGATGTTATTTTTTAAGCTTTAAGCTTGGCTCGTGACCTAATCGGGCCAAATAATTTTTCCTATGCCGTTGTCAACTCGGGTCAAATTTGACATTCTTATATCAAACTTTGAATTATTTAGTACTTTTTCTTAATTATTTAGCCTAAATATTTCTTTATTTAGTCTAAACTTTTCTTTGTAATGAATTGTTTGTTTTATTTATTTACTTATCTTCGTTATAATATGTGTATTTATTTACTAGTTTTATCTTTTATTTTTATTTTTACCTTATTTTATATTTATTGTATTATTTATTTTATTAATTATTTTTATATTTGTATTTATTTTCATATTATCTTTTATGTCTATTTTTATTTTTTATTATTTTTAATATATATCTTTTTCTCACATTGGTTTATTGAACTTTTCCTTTTTATCACTTGGGAGTAAAATATATAATCCTTATTACATCCGATATTAAAATAAAATCGAGGGGCATTATTAAAATAATTTAAATTTAAATTTAATTAATTTAATCTTAATTTAAATTCTGACTAACTTATTCAATATTTACTCGGAAGTGCATGACTCAGGGTTTCACCGATATTAAAAGAAAATAGAGGGGCATGGTTGCAAATACACCATACAATATTCTTACAGTCAGCAAGCACTCAGGAGAGTGAATCAGAGTTGCAGAAGAGAGTAAACGTATTTAATTTTCACAGCCTCCAAGCCAACTTCCACCATTATTCTTTACTTTGCTGCAATGCTTTATGGGGTCACGCAAAGTAACAAACCCTAGAAAAGCAAATTCCCAAATGGGTTCATCTCACAAGCCTTAGAAGTTCAAAGCTTTCAAACAAAGTAAACCCCATATTCAGTTGGGAAAACCCAGTTCATCAATGGCCAAGTTCCTCACTTTCACCTACTTTGTTTCAATAAATTTCCTAATTTCCTACTTCAATTTCATCACTGCAGACCCAAATCTCTCATTTTCTTTCCAAAGTTTCCGTAAAGATCAAAACTTTAAGTCCAACATTGCTTTGTATGGTGATGCCAAGATTGTTGATGATGGTTCATCGGTTCAGCTAGCTCACTCAGTGAGTTTCAGCAGAGGAAGAGTCATGTACAG
>JAOTJB010000005.1:347155-357913 GCA_027123815.1 Erythroxylum minutifolium
GAATCTTTGGGACAACTAAGGACAATTAGAGTTGGTATTGTACTCATTGTGATTTAAAGCACAACAAAGCATCTTTTAGTTTCCAAAAATTTAAGAGCAAATAGATAATTTAATTGCAAGAAATTATTGGTTGTGGTCTCCTTATTGGATATAGGAAAGTTAAACTAGTTTGGGTTTTGTCAAGTTTATAATTAAAATTAGTTTTGATTAAGATTTGAATTGATATTAGATCTAAAATTTTATTTTTTTTTCAAAATATGATTCATAGTTGAGATAGGACTTGACAATCAGGCTTAATATGAAACGAGTTGACTAGATTAATCAAAACAATTTTATTTTATTAAACTTGACAAAACGATATTATATAAAACATTTCGAGAGTACTCGGAGTTCAATCTTTTGGACAAAAACGAGTTGTTTCATATTTGATTCGAGTGATTGTCATACATAATTGGACCACTCTCTAAAAATTAATATTAATTTTTTGTCATACATAATTGACCACCCTCTAAAAATTAATTATATATATTAATCAATCATAAAGTGTTCAACTTTTTAGAATATTTTCAATTTAGTGTTCGAACTTTTGAAATTTTTAATTGAGTGACTGATCTTTTAAAACCTTTAAAATTCGGTTCAAAATGTTAGTTTTTATTTATGTGGTTAATAGATAAACATTCACGTGATAGTTAATAAATATGTCACATCATAAAAAATAATCTTTTGAATTAAATTGTTAATGTTTTAAAAAGTTGATCACTTAATTAAAAAGTTTAAAAGTTTAGGCACTAAATTGAAAAAAATCTTAAAAGATTAGATAAATTTGAATATATTAGCCCAATGTATATGTGTGTGTGTAGGGGTCGAGTTGGTAGAGTGAGAAGTATGAGGCCAAAAGGTCCTGTGTTTGAATCTCTCTATTTATACTCTTTCGATCGAGCCTGTCGTACAAGTACTTGCCTAATATGAAGTACCTAATTGGCGTAATTCGAAGACTATGGCGTTAATTTAAAATTTTACTTAGTATGTATTTAAAGGATATGATCTTTGGGTTCCTCCGTTTTTTAAAAATAAAAAGTATATGTGTGTGTATCTCCTAACTTTGTATGCATGATTTCATCTTAATTTGCTTAGCATAATTGAAAAGAAACAAAACTATATTGCTTTTTCAATGGGACCAAAAGCATGACTAGTGGAGTTTTTCACCATTAGCTAAGTGCTACACCATGTTATGATTACGAATACTTTTTATTGAAATGACATGAAATCAAATCATCCATAAAACATATTATATATTAATAGATTTGATTAATTATACTTTATTTTTTGTGTGAATTAATAATAATATTTATACTATTATTTAATGTCAAATTCAACTGATATCTTTAATTTTTTTATTAAATAAAAGAAACATCAAAGCAATTTCATCCATCCAATTGGATGGATGAGATCAGACAGGAGGAACAGGGAACAGATTATCTGGGAGCAGAAGATTTGTCAACCTCTAATGGTTGACCACATTTAAGAGGAAAACATTCTATTAAAACCTACTAAACATAGTTGCTTTCACTAAGGATAAGGACAGACTTTGGCCAAGTACACATTGCATCATCTTATAGGCTTTGACAAGGTACAAAGGTTAGTGTAATTAACATGTACTAAACATAGACTAATGAAACAACACCACCACTCATACACAACTCATCAAGAAGAAGAGGAAAAAACAAAGGGTTTAGTTTGTGAAAAGAACATATATACAATTAGCATACTTCAGCTAGAAGTCAACATTTGTTAAAAGTTGCTGCTGCTACAAGTACCCTTCAAATTTTACTAACCTAACCCAAAACCCATCTTCATTTCCACCACCTAGCCAATCACGGCTTGTTCTTTATGAAGTTTGTAACCCTTCATTGGACCATACATGTGCATACATACATACACACATTCTAAATGTATATGTACATGCTTTGTTGAGGCAGCGCCCACAAAAACACTCATATTCACCAATCACAACTCAACATCTTTTGACCTGTTTCTTACTCTCTTTGCTTTCTTCTGCTCATTCCCTGTTGCATAGATCATCTCTCCCTCAAGTGGCAACAAAAGAGCTTTGGCTTATTATAATTAGTTAGTATTCACCCACTGATTTGCTCTGTTTTTTCCTCTTGCTTTTGGGTCTGAGCTGAGGAAGGAAAATGTTAAGAACAGAAGAAAAAAGAGAATGAAAGGATATTAAAGTTCGAAGCTTTACATCTCTTGGGAAGCTCCATGTTCTTTTTTGTAACTAGGTCTGTGTGCTTTGAGCTTTAAGAATCATTTTTGTTGTTGCATATAAGCAGCAATCTGGGTTTTTGTGGGTTTTAAAGATTTAAGCTTTATGGCAAAGTTTTGTTCTTTTTACTGTGAAAGTTCTGGGATTGAATTGAGTGAAGAATTTATTCTAGGGCTTATCATTTGATTGTAGTATTAGAGATCTGTTTTTTTATTATTACTTCACGAATTTTCCTTGGGTTTGGGAAAGTTTGAGACTTTTTCAGATTCCTCAGTTGCGCGTTGCTTATGTGACAAACAAAATTGCTGAGATTCCATATTTGTTGATTTGATGTTTCGTTGATCATAAATTCCCTCCTTTCTCTGCATTTCTTATCTGGGGTCTCTCTTAGCAACGTTGAGAGAGAGAGAGTTGAGAGAGTGGTGTCTCTTGTTTGAATTCTCTATTTGGGCATGCTAGCTATTTGCTTTGATCGTGCAATTTAACAATCTAAAGAAGAGAAGTCATGAATCGAGGTATGGAGATTCTCACACCGTCCACTTATCTTCAGAACTCAAATTGGTTGTTCCGAGAAAGCAGGGGTACGAGGTGGACCCCTGAAGAGAACAAACGGTTTGAGAATGCTCTTGCTTTGTACGATAAAGATACACCTGATAGGTGGTTGAAAGTAGCTAAGATGATTCCAGGCAAGACTGTTGGTGATGTGATCAAACAATACAAGGAATTGGAAGAAGATGTTAGTGATATAGAGGCCGGGCTGATTCCAATTCCAGGATATGCTAGTGATTCTTTCACTTTGGAGTGGGTTAACAGTCAGGACTATGATGGTCTGAAGCAATACTTTAGTCCCGGCGGCAAGAGGGCTACCGGAACACGGCCATCGGAGCAAGAACGGAAAAAGGGTATTCCATGGACTGAGGAAGAGCACAGGTGACTTTGATTGCTTTCTCAAGCTAATGCTCCTATGTTTAAAAATCTAGCAACAAAGAAAGTTGATTTGTGAAGTTCATTACTAGCATAAACTAATTATAAGCTCTTGTACTACGAAGACAATAGTTGTGAAACATAGAATTCAGTTGATGATCATATATCCAACACATAAAAATTGGATGATAGTTCTTTGTAGATCTTCTATTTAGAACTTTTGATCAGAAGTAAATACACCTTTGATGAATGGTTTCAAATTTAGCTTCCTCTTGTTGAGTTATATTTTTCTGTCATTGTAGTTTATGTGGTTGTAATGATACAAAATTGCAGGCAGTTTCTGTTGGGTCTTCAAAAGTATGGTAAAGGGGATTGGAGGAACATATCTCGCAATTTTGTGACGACCCGAACCCCGACTCAGGTGGCTAGCCACGCACAGAAGTACTTCATCAGGCAGAATACTGGAGGGAAGGATAAGAGGAGATCTAGTATCCATGATATAACTACAGTCAATCTCCCAGATACTAAGTCACCTTCACCAGACATTGATAAACCACCATCTCCAACTCATTCATCTACAACGATGAAACCGCCGCCGCAACAGAAAATGAGCTCTACGGAAAAGGGGATATTTGTCTGGGACCAACAATATGAAGGAGCAGGGAGTGTTTTCAATCCGGCAAATAGCAATTTGTTCACATCACCATTCTGTGGTATGTCCTCTTATGGACCCAAGCTGCAGGAACAAAATTTGCTTCGAGCAACGGCCGCTCCAGGGTACCAATTTGGACCTTACAATCTCATTTTCGAGATGCAGGCGACGCAAAATAAATGAACTTGTGGGTCTGAGATTCAGGATTAGAAGTCTTAAGAGGTATTTGAGACACCACATGGTATTGAGTGTCATTTGAATATGCTATTGTCATGATTTTATGTGAATATTGTGAATTTGAGGACTCTAGTCCATAGCCAGTAGATATGACCTCCTAGTTTGATGTTGTAATTCCTTTCCTCGAACCCGAATCCAAATCCAGATCATTGATAAAATAGAAGCTTATTGATGTGAAGCATGACCTTAGGTTACTTGTGAGTGTACTTCTTGAGTTTGATATATCATTGTGGTCCAGTTTGGACTTGCTTGTGCTATTAAAATTGCCATTTTTCATAAGAGTCGTTTGGAAATGCGCCTGATTGATGTGCCAGGACTAGATGTTTGACGCTTGGATTATTAGAGTTACCGTCCTTGAAGTTAATGCAGCTTTTCTAGTGCACATGGTGGATGAAATGGAAGCATCAAAACACAAAAACTGTAAAATCATTGTCTTATGAACATGGTAACGTAAGAAAGTGGAAGCAGTTGAGTTTTGATAATACACCATGTCATGGAATGCTTGTCCAAATCTGTTTTGAGTGACTATTCCATCTCTTTTCCAGCTCTCCCGATGACTTAAATTTTAATATCACTTCTTTTTCCTGATACCCTTTTCAACTTGCGGTTCGATTTGGATTTAGTTGACCGAATTCGACACGAATAGAATCTTGACCCCAAGCATGAGCTTAGAGCCACCAGTTGAAGCATCGTATTCTTAATTCTGCGTTCTTTTCTTCCTTTTGTTCTGTTGAATGGCATGACAGATGCTCTTCCTTGCTTTGTTGTCCAATTTTTATGGTCACAAAGTAACGTGGAAGAAGATTCCATTAGATGCTCCAATGAGTACATACAACAAATTACAAAACTTTTAGCTCAGTCGCCAACTTTTTCTCAACTATAATGGCATTGTTGGACACATTGCAATTGGTCATCAGGAAGAGTATTATAACTTTTGACGATGAACTTTCAAGCAATGAGTGAACCTTTTTGACTCCATTCACTAACAGGAACACCTAACTGTTCATGGTTTGGCTTTAGGATGATTAGTTAGTAAGTAACTAAAACTGTTCTCATCATTCATCTTCTTTCTCATCGTTCATCATTCTTAACAAGGTATGAATAGGTCTCTTGGACTGGTTTCAGATCTGCGTATCTATGAAAACAACTACTTATAGGTTAAGAGTATTAATAGCAAGAACATCTCCATAATCAAGTTAGTGAAAATCAAAGTTATAAATCCAACTTCTAACAGAAAACTTAATTCTTCTGTGATTAGTATTCTAATTCCTAATCTTATTTGAATTGAAATTTCCTGTCCCAGTATGTAATTCAGTCAGAAGAATTACTATATGACAGCAAATTATGACGAATGCTTACATAAGCATATTAGACAGTTCTTCTTCTTCCCATCAATCTAGTTGGCTTTCCACCATCACCATCTCTAGAAATTGAGATCCTTTCAAGCCTTTTTTTATAATTTTTCAGAAAATACTACTAGATTCTCACTGAGAAAACCCCACTAAATGACGTGGGAACTGATAAATTTTCTGGTTACAGTGGATTGTTTGGTCTTTCTTTGAGTTCTATTTGTCTGGTTTCATTTGTAGTTGGCTGCTAATGGCTGGCACTAACATTGTTTGTGCTCTTGCAGCCTTGGTGAAAAGCCTAGTGGACCATAAGCAAATTCAATTCATGGTCCCCCCACTACCCATACAAATAGGACCAACATAAGCAACATATAAAAAAGGGAAAATAAATAAATAAAAGGGTCTTGGAATTTTTATTTTATTTTTTGCTATGGTACATGACATAGCTAACCCAATTTCTGAAAAGTATGGAGGAGCTTTGTGCAAGTTGCATAGAAGAGCACTTTGGATGCTTTATTCTGATTTTTATCTAAACCAAATTGAGTTGATTTCATTTCATATCACACACCTTGTCTCACCACTTATGTACCTAAAGTACTCCATGATTTGCACACCTATTCCTCTCTTCCTTCTTTCAACTAGATTCTAAACTACTTTCATTTAAGTGTTGTGAAGACTTCTCACAAAACTCAAACTCAAGAACTTAATTATTTGGATGAACATCTCTTAAAGGGCACTATACAAAACACTTGTGTCTTTGAGAATGTGTTCATTATGTATCCAAAAGAGTAGCGTCTTGCTACCACTCTCGTTAACAACAACAATAACACTCGGTGAGAATGCCGTTAAAATGTAAAATTTGAGCAGATCAGTAGTAAACAACCTTAATCTTACTTGATAAAGAAGTTGTTTTTGACAATTATCTCGTTAATATAAAGAAAAAAAACTCTTTTCTAATTTCCTTGATAATCACGAATAACTACAAAATTGTTAAATTCATGGTCGGAATCAATTAGATTGCCAATTATTTATCATTATTACACCAATATAAATGAAACAAAATTCCCATATGCATTGCACATGCAAAGAAAAGAAACTAAACGACACAAGAAGATGGGCACTAGCATCACCAATTATACACGTCTTTCACTAAAAAGTTAAAAAAGAAAAAGAAAAAGAAAAAGCTTGTTGCTAAATATCAATACATAAGCTGAGGTAATAACATGAACTCTATACTAATTAATTAGATTTTAACGAAAAAGAAAAGCAAAGAGATTCCTTGTCTTGCCTTCCCTTTGGGGACAATCATTATGATAAGCTTCCTGCTCTTCCTTTTCATTCCACGAGCTCTTATTTGTTCATATCCTAACCCTTTTGATGTTTGATGTTCATGCATGGGTTCTGCTAACCCAAGTTCGCTTTTCGTTTTGACAAAATTCTAACTTGATGCATTAAGTTTAGTATTTGCAGACGATTACGATAATTGCAGGATTAGACACGTTTTTTCAAGATTAAATCTTCTGTTCTCATTATTCTGTTTCAACCCTATTTTACATCTAATACAACTTTGTTTTAGAGGTTCTGCATATAATACGATGTAGGATTTACTATAAAGTGACGCCATATTAGGCACGGAACAGAATTATTAGAACAAAAAATCTAGTCCCTGCTCTTTCGTATTTTATATTATTGAATGAAAAATAAGGTTTAATGGGAAAATTATTGGTTTTTGATACAATTATTTGATCTTAATCATGACAAGGTTGACCAACTAATTAGGAGGTAAATGTTCTTGTGTGCTACCTTAAGCACTTGGATTGCCAATCATAATTCATAGTTCCAATTATTGCACAAAAGTTAAAGTAGTGAATGCATTAATCAAAGGTGAGTTGAATACCAACTTATATTTCTTTTAGATAATTAAAAAGCATTTTTTAAAATGTCTAAATTAGTTTTTGTTATATATTTTAACATTTTAAAAATAATATTGATTATGTTACATTTTAAAATTTTAAAAATAATGTTGATAATGCTATAGAGTCTAAAAGAGTTAATTTTTTATAGTTTTTAATATATAGGTCATCAATCTATTGATCTCATAATTAGATAATTTAAAATTATTAGACGTTGATGTAATTTTAAAAATATTTATTACTAATTTAATTTTTACTTTAATATTTTATAAAAATATAAATAATCCTTTACCGTTATCTTTATTCTCACTTTTTTATATTACTCAAGGTAAAGCAAGTATTAATTTATTAAAGATAGTAATAATTGATAATTAAAAAACTCAATCGGTTTTAACTATAAAAATCTTGAACAATTAAACTTTTTGATTCGATTAACTTTAATAATTCTTATTGTTAAATACCGATCAGTTTATTAATTAATCAGTCAATTTTTGTAAATTAATAAATTTTTATAAATCAAAATAAACCAACTAATTTTCATTTAATAATCTCTTTTCTAATTAAAATTCAAATGTTTCGATAGATAAGGACATTCTTTTTTAATTACAGTCTAAATTATTTAATTTGATTCAATCTTAAGCTAGTTTCATCAATCTTAAACTGTTTGTCTTATCGATTTAACATTCAGTCTGATTTTTAAAACATTAATAATAATAATAATAATAATAATAATAATAATAATAAGACATTTTATATGTATCTCATAATTTTGACTGATAAAAAATATTTATCAAAAAACCTTTTTTTTGTTGAGTGGGGCATTTGTAGGGATGTCAATAGGTCGAATCGGGCCCGGGTTACCCCTGACCCGACCTAGCTTGACCCAGGCTATGGTGGCCCGGCAGTCACTGCTGGGTTGACTTTTCATTTGTTTTTTTAAGAAAAAATTTTTAAAACGAAGTCATTTTGAAAGTAATAGCCGAATCACGAACTAGGCTAAAAGTAGGCCGCATTGAGCTGAATGGGTCGGGCCGAATCTGACATCTCTAATTTAAGGGGGGAAAACAAAAAAAGTTTGAAAAGTAAGGCACTTGCTATTTTTCTTTTCCAAGCACCAATAATGAGAGGGAAAGTGAGAAAGAGACTGAGCAACAATGAAAAGATGGCATATTGTAAGGTTTTCTTTTCTTTTCTGTTTTTTCCTATGCATTATTTTGTCGTGAAACGTTGGTTTCCCCTTTTGCTGTTACAGAAGAAGCAATCAACTATATAAAAATTAATAATTCCTCCATGTACCGACACTTACTGATTTTGACATCATTTTGGAACCTTCCTCTAAACTCACCATCATATATCATTTTCATCTTCGTGACACACACATAGTCAATTACTCTTTCGACATATTCTTTGTTTATAATAATTATGGAATAATTATTTTCCTTGTTAATTATCAATTAGTCATTCAAGAATCGTATGATTAATTATAAGGGTTAGGGCTTTTTATTTTCATTTTCTGATTTTATTTCTATTTAAAAAATATACAATTTTATTATAATAATAAAATATTAGATAAAATTTGAGGATGGAATAATTTTATGGATTAATTTAATTTTAATTTCTTATATGATGTTTATTAAAAATATTCGTAGTAAATTAATCATATTATATTAAAAGTAAATAATTTAGTAAGTAAATATTTAAATTTGAAATTTTTTAATAAATAATTATTTTAAAAATATACTTTGAACTTATTTATTAAATAACTATCAAATTTAAAATAATTTTATTTTAGTAATTAAGTTATATTAATTATAATTCTTATTATAGTTAATATCAAATAACTAAATAATATTTATTAATTTTAAAAATAAAATCAAATTAAACAAAAAAATTAAAATTTTTATAGTTTTCATAAATTATAAAAACAAGATGAAGCTAAAATTAAAAATAAAAATAAAATTTAGTGTGAAACCAAACAAATCCTATCTAAAGTTAGAATAATTACTTATACAAATATGTGTAGGTATTGAGGGGTAGTCAAAGAATTCATTGAAAGAAAAATTTAAATATAAGAACTAGTGGAGTTAAGGATTTAATAATTTTTATAAAAATTATTTTTTCTTGGAGCAGTTGGAATACAAGTACTTCCACCGCTATATTGTAATCTAACCGATTTGGATGATTCAACTACATAAATCTTGAACTGTCCAACTTTTCTGTTCGGTTTTAAACTTTCTGGTCCGATTTATTTTAATAACTTTTTTGTTAAAAAACGATCAATTTATTAAATTAATCGGTTAATTTTTATAAATTAATAAGTTCTTATACACTAAAATAAATCAAATAATTTTTATTTAACATTTTTCAATTAAATTTCAAATTCTTTGATCGGTAAAAACAATCTCTTTCAATCATATTTTGAATACTTTAATTTTATTGATTTTTAGCCAATTTTATAATGGTCTAATAACGAATGAACCTTTTAAACCTTAAACCTCTTTTCTTATCAGTTTAACTTCCAATATAATTTTTAAAACATTGTTGATTACTATAAAAAATCATAATACAAAATTAAGCTAAATACCAAGTTTGTCTCTATCATGATTTGCCAAATTTAATCCCTTTTATTTTCTATACTTTGCTGTTAAAAACATCCGTGCTTAAACTATGTTACTAATAGCCCAAGAAAAGAAGTCATTTCAGCCCAATGCAGTGTTAAGTATAGGCTTTCAAAGAGGAGAGTCGCAGATTGTGGTTTATAAGCCCATGACTAAGAAGGGGAAAGAAAAAATAGACATAACACAAGGGCTTCATAGGTTTTACAAAAACTCCTTTAAGCAACAATGTCACATCTTAGCTAGGAGTTTAAGTAGAATTGACAACTACAATCTAGTTTGACCCGATCTAACCCAATTTGAAAAGCTTAGAGTCTCGCCGTAGAATGATATTGTTGAGCTTAAGATTAGACTTAGAATTTGAGTTTTGCTCGATTTGTTGTCAATTTTAGAAGTGAAAATTCTTATAAAATTATAAAAATGTTATTAATAAATTTCTAACTAATTATTTTGAACATATAATTTTCTTAAACTCGCATTAAAAATATTTTAATTCAATATAAACTTAAACTATTTAGAATCCAAGTTGAGATGGTGGTGAACTAGCAAGCCCACTAGATAGAAAACAGTTGAAGCCCATAAGTACTTAGTCAACTCTCACAAGTCTTTCCATTTCTAATCTCTTTGTAAAACAATCCTAATATTTAGCCCTTCAAAGGGAAATTCTCTCTTTACCTTTGTTTGTAGTGAAGTTTTTTTTTTCTTCAGATGACATTTAAACATTGCTTTGTTTTCTTTATAAAAAAAGATTATTAAGTCAAGTTTTAATTTTATATGCTGAAAAATATAAAAAATA
>JAOTJB010000005.1:370834-385422 GCA_027123815.1 Erythroxylum minutifolium
TATATTATGCCCATATAGAATGTGAGGATGACATAAAGATGTATCCCTTGTGTTTGTGGACTTTCTAGGGTACTGATGAGAATATAGTCACCAAAGTGGCCTTTCAAATCAGTATTTTGGATTGTTCTACTCGCATGTTGGAGGATGTCTTTGACCTTATATTTGGTTATTCTAACCCAAGGTATTGGCCTTACGTAGGTTTTTGAGATGTTCATAAAGGAATTATATGGAGGAAAGTCATTGCTTAAATGATCTATTCACCCAAAGGTGGTAGTGTCATGAGAGTTGATGATTTGTACTCTGATCGCTTTTATGTGGGGCCTAATTGCATATATTATGTATTCAATCAAAAAGTATTTCATAATATGTGTGATCAGATTCTCGATATAGATATTGCTTTAATGCTTTAAGTATCGATGTTATCCTGCATTTTTACTGATCTTTACATTGTCTTTTCTATTATACGGTCACCTTTTCTGTGAACAACAATACTGTCACATTGAAACCTTAACGGGTTTCAATTTCAAGAAGTGGAAGAAGGATGTTGAGTTTGCCCTGGAGATGACTGACGTCAAGATGGCGATGCACATCGAGAGGCCTTCTCCACTTACTGATACTATCTCAGAAGATGATAAAGCAGCAATGGCAGTCTGGGAGTGGTCAAATAGGACGTGACATTTGACCATCAAGAGGTCGATTCCTGATTATTTGCCCAGTGGATTGGCAGATACAGTCATAGCAAGGGAGTTCATAGGTAGCATTTCCCAGAGGTACAAGGTGTCTTCTCATGTGGAGCAGAGCGTCTTGATTAAAGAACTATTCTCCATAAAGTACATAGGAGACGGAGACATGCGAGAGTATATCATTAGGAAGGTTCACCTTTAGAGCAAGCTGAAGGCACTAGATAGACCGATTGCTGACACGCTCATAGTGCATTAAGCACTAAATACTCTCCTTCGAGAGTTTGAGATGTTGGCTACCTCCTACATCTCACGAGATGAGAATTGGGACATTAATGTTTTGATTTCCCAATGTGCTGCGGCTGAGGAGAAAATTAAGAGTTCTCCTCATACATCCATGTTTGTAGCTACTAGAGGTAAAGGGAAGATTAAACCCTAATAGCCTAAGGGTAAGGGTAAGAAACTTAAACCCTTTCCACAGATTTAGATCAGACAGTCCAGCATTGCTAAGAGCCCATATGACGTAAAGGATATGAGGTGCTTCTTCTGCAAGAAGAAGGTGCATAGAAAGGCCGATTGCCCAAAGTACATGCTATGGAAGGTTAAACTGGAGCTTTCAGGTAACTCCTTGGCCTATATGATTTATGAATCCAATGTAGCAATAAACACATCAGGTTGTTAGTGGTTAGATAATGGAGCTTCTAATTATGTTGCTTCCACAATACAGGGGTTCAGATCTAAGAGACGACCGACTAAAGGATAGAAGAGATCGATGGTTGGCAACAATGACAAGGTGGATGTTTTGTTTGTTGGAGATGTAGGTTTAAACCTCGATACGAGGTTTGTATTAGTTTTACGAGAAATATTTTATATACCATCTTTTAGACAGAACTTGATCTCTATATTAATTTTGGATAAAGAGGGATATCGTTTTGTAGTTGATACTTCAATTGTAAATATTTCTATCAATAAAAGATATATCGGAACAACCTTCTTATCTTATGGATTATATAGAATGTGTCTTACTCCTAACGAAATGTATGTCCCTTCTTATGTTGCTGAGCCTATTACTCGTAAGAGATCCTTCATAAAAGAAACGTCGTACATATTGTGGCATAAACATCTTAGCCATGAAAGATTGATAAAGGATAACATTCTTCCAACTCTGGACTTCAGTGATCTGGAAATATGTATCAATTGTTGTAGGGATAAGTTGACTAAGATAAAGAAAAAGGGGTTAACTCATGCTTCTGGTTTATCGGACCTCGTACATACAGATGTTAGTGGTCCCTATACAATCACATTATGCAATGCTAGATATTTTCTAACATTTATAGATGATTATTCCCGCTATGATTATGTGTTCTTGCTTAAAGAGAAGTTTGAAGTTCTTGATAAGTTCAAAATCTTTAAGAATGAAGTCGAGAACCAATTGGAAAAATCAATAAGGATAGTCCAATCTGACAGGGAGGGGAATACCATGGCAAACATGGAGTAGTGGGATAAGAAAAAGGTTCGTTTGCCAGGTATTTGGAATCATTCGAAATAGTGAATCAATTTACTATGCCAGATAATCCTGAGCAAAATGATGTGGCCAAAAGGCACAATCGCACCCTAAAGGACATAATGAGATTAATGCAGAGAAGGATTAACCTACCCGAATATCTATGGGGTGAAGCTATCAAAACAACAATCTTAAATAGAGCCTCAAGTAAGTCAGTGCCAAAGACGCCTTTTGAACTTTGAGTTGGAAGAAAGCCAAGGCTTGTACACATTCGTGTGTAGAACTGCCCTGCTGAGGTAAAGTTATATAATCCTTATGAGAGCAAATTGCAACTTCGTTCCACTCGTTACTATTTGGTATGTTATCTCGACCACTCTAAGGGCTATAAATTTTACTGTAAAAAAGGAGGGGCCAGAATAGTAGAATCGTAGACGCTGGAATATGATGTTCATGATGAGGGAGAATCCTCACATCCTCTAGGAGATAACAGGACAGATACTACAATTATTACGTATCCGCTTCTCATATAGTCAGGTCCGGTAGACAAAGGTCTGAGTACCATGTCTATGCAGGCGCAGGAACTTATACCTATTCAAGAAGAGGTTTTCGAGGTATAAGAACCTATGCAGTTGCACAAATCCACCAAAGAAAGGTGACCTGCTATCTCATCAGATTACATAGTCTATTTAGGTGAATAAGATTATGACATAGGACATGTTGAGGATCCAATTACTTTTACAGAAGTCATTTCTAGACCTCATGCGGACATGTGGTGGGAAGTAATGAAAGATGAGATGTAATTTATAAGGTATAATAAAGTATGGGAGCTTGTTGATTTACCTCAACATTGTAGACCTATCAGTTGCAAGTGACTATTTAAGACCAAGAAGCACACACAGGGTCAAGTTGAGCGGTTTAAGACGCGTTTAGTTACCAGGGGATTCACTCAGAGAGAATGAGTTTACTTCAATGTTACCTTCTCTCCTGTATTTTCGAAGGATGCATTTAGAGTGATTATAGAAATAGTAGCTCATTACAACATGAAGCTACATCAGATGGACGCTAAAACCACTTTCCTGAATGGTGAACTTTATGAGGAGGTCTATATGAAGCAACCTGAAGGATTTCAGGATCAAGATGTAACTGACAAGGTTTATAAGTTGACTAAATCAATATGCAGTTTGAAACAAGCTTCCAGACAATGGTACCTAAAATTTAATGAGGTTTTGGCCTCATTCGACTTTGTAGAAAACAAAGTTGAAAGATGCTTATACTTCATATTACTGTACGTGGATGATATCTTGCTCGTGTCAAATGATTTGACCATATTGCATGAGATAAAGCAACTTTTGGCCAAACACTTTGACATGAAGTATTTAGGTGAAGCTTCTTTGGTCCTTGGTATACAGATTATCGGGACAAATCTCAACATTCATTGGGCCTCTCACAAAGAGCATATATTGAGCGAGTGCTACAAAGTTTTAATATGGCTTAATGTAAACCTAATGTAGCACCTATCTATCATGGTGAGAGATTATCTTTGGCACAGTATCTAAAGAATGAAGTTGAGAGAGAGGCTATAAGAAATGTTATGTACTCTAGTACAGTAGGTACCTAGATGTATGCCCAGATATGCACTAGACTGGACATTGCATTTGCTATTGGACTGTTGGGTCCATATCTGGCTAACCCAAGTGTGGACCATTGGAATGCAGTTAAAAGAGTGTTGAGGTACCTAAAGGGTACCAATGATTATATGTTGACATACAGAAAAGTCAACGATTTAAACATCACAGGATATATAGACTCCGATTTTGTTATGTGTCCGGATGATCGCAAATCCACTTCAGGGTACATTGTTATGTTGACAGATAGTGCAGTGTCGTGGAAGAGTGTCAAACAGACACTGTTAACTTCCTCAACTATGCATGCAGAGTTCGTTGCATATTATTGAGCTGCTACACAGGCGGTTTGGCTCAGAAACTTGATTTCTGAGTTGTCTGTGGTAGATTTGATAACTAGACTCATTCGGTTATATTGTGCTAATCTTACTACAGTGTTGCTCAGCAATAACAACAAGAATATCACATGATCTAAGCATTTTGAGGTCAAATACTTGACCATAAAGGAGTTGATTTAGAAAGGTGACGTTGAAATGGAGCATATCAGGACTGAGGAGATGTTAGCTGATCCTTTAACTAAAGAACTTTGCCCATTAGTGATTGTTAGACCTGTATCCGGTATGGGCATGTTAAGGTCCTTAGACAGTAGTAGTTAGGGATCACTGTATTTGTTCCTTGAATGTTTATACATTTAATGTATTATGACATTATGGTTATTTATTAATAAAGATGATCATCTTTTTATTCTCAGTAATAACTGTTCTTGTATATAGTGATAATACATATGAAAGTCTTAAGATTTGTGTCAATCTTAAGGATATAATGGTCATTGAGCATATATACAGATTAACCTTGAGCTTATGTCATTTAGACATATACAGCTTTGTACGGATATCCTTAAAGTTTTACATGACATAGGGGGATATAAGTTTTTAATCTCATAAAGGTTCTCCAATACAGTTTAGCATTCAGTTGGAGAACATAAAAGTTCTCTAATGCTGTTTAGCATTTGGTGAGAGGAAACAAGTTTTATCTAATGCTGCTTAGCATCGGGTGAGAACAAGATTTCTATAATGCAGTTTAGCATATGCGGTTTCGCATAAAGTTGGAGAAATCGAGAACTACTAACGAAGATGGTATAATTTAGATCATACAAATATCATCCTAATTTTCCACACTCTATTTTCTCATTCATTTAGTAAGGTATTAGATATTTGTGAATATATTGGACCTATGTCACACATGACACATGTGTTTGATATTTTCTAGTATCGAAAACCTTGCAAGATGGAATGTTGGACTTTCATTACTTTTGAATCAAATGTTTTTAAAATTTGGTACCAATACAGTATCATAACTTAACCGAGTTTTCAAACTATTTTTTAAACTTAAGTAAAAACTGCAATTAGATTATCCAAAGGGAGAATGTAGGGCATTTTTGTCCTTTCCTATTAAATGGACAACATTAATTGTAATTTTTGACTTTTCAATAAATTATCGGTTAAGTTACATAGTTTGATCCAGATAAAGGTAATAAAGTGACTCAATAAATGATCTAAATCAATGGGTCAAAGTCCTGGTAAAAAATGAATCTCAATTAGTGTAGACCAGACCCTTATTGGGCTTATGATAGGGAAGCCCGATGTAGAAGCTATATATAAAGGTTAAGGTCTCTTGCAATTGCTAATATCATTCACAAACATACAGATCCTCTAACCCGTTAAGAGCTCTTACTTTTTGAGAAAACTGTAGAAAGGCGTAAACCTTGTGTTGGAGAACATATTCTGTAATGATCCCGAAAGATTAGAGCTCGTTTGGTGCTCAAAAACTGCTTCAGAAGTAGAGTTGGAACCAAAATCAGGTATTATGCATTTCCTTCATTTTTAACTCTTTCATTAATGAACCGGGATACGTAATAAGGTCTATTCTACGTATTACATTAAATGCGGACCAAACTCCAACAAAAACCATAAGGTTATTTTAGAGTTGGTGGCCACGAATTCTAAAAGATATTTTTGTTGATTCATTATTATTATCAGAGACTAAAAACGGCAAAGGAAGGAAAGTGTAGGTGGTTTGTGATAATAATATAAAAATTATAGGGAAAGGAATTGGGATCAGATCCTCTATTCTCATTAACCAGTTCCAACATGTGTCAGTTAATCCCATCCACATATTTATATGAAACCTACATAAATATGTGGACAAAATTCACTAGCACAGAATTAGAACATTATTTTAGGAACAGAGAATTTCATGTGAAAGGAATCTGCTTCTTGTTTTACTTTTTAATAATTAAATTAAATTAATTTTTAAAAAATCAAATAAAAAATTAAATTGGTGAGACAAAAGATTTAAGATTCAATTGTTATTAAAATATCATAAAATCTGTATACAATAAATATTGAATAAAATTAAAAATTTTAAAATAAAATTAAAGAAAAAATTACCTTATCCATCTAAAAAGTTTAAGTTTAATTAAAAATTGTTAAATAAAAATCAACTAATTTATTCTACATTATAAAATTAGTTAGTTCATGAAAATTAGCGATTTAGTTAACAAATTGGTCGATTTTTAATAACAATGATTATTAAGATAAATTGAACTAAAAAATTGACTGATTCAAAATATTTACTATTGAACTAGTCAAATCGATTCGATTTTTTAACCATTGCTTAAAATAACATTATTTTAATATACTTAATATGCATACATTTTGTAAAAAATATTATTACAATGTTTAATTTTGAACATAATCTATATTGATATTTTTAAGTATGTATAAATATAGTAGACTGTAAATTAAATAATTCATATTAGTTACTTTACGAATTATTGATTCAAAATTAAACGATAAGTTATATCTAAATAATCAGTTAGACTCTTAAATCAAAATAAGTGACACAATTAGGATAAAGAGCTAAATTGGTATATAGTATAAAACTTTTACAACTTATTAATGAACATTTAATAGTGTTCCATTAAAAATGTATATTATTATTTTTATCTAGGGTTAATTAAAAAAATTCAAACTTTGCTCAATTTTGCAATTATAGCTCAAACTTCAAAAAGTGACAATTAAATGTTCAAACTTTCAATTTCTTTCAATTCTAACAAGACGTTAATATTTTTGTTAAGTTTGCTGACGTGACTTTGTCACTATTCTAAAAAATTAACTAATAATATATGTTAGTCAAAATTAACACAACTAATGAAGATTAATAAAATAATGTCATTTAATCACATAATTAAAATAACTTCATTGCTAAAAAAATGACACAATTTAATCCTTAAATTAGTTGACACAGCCCCAACCCCTTCACCCTTTGTTTTTAGTTTATGCCTTTCATTTTTAGTTTGTTCTCCTGACACCTGCACCCTTCGTTTTTAGTCTCACAAACTGAAAATGAAGGTTGAAGGTGTTGGGAGAACAAACTAAAAACGGAGGGTGAGTGCGTGAGGCCTGCGTAAACTGATTTATGAATTAAACTGAGTAATTTTTACAAAGATATCGTTTTAATTATATGATTAAATGACATTATTTCATTAATTTTCATTAGTTGTGTTAATTTTAGTTGACGTGTATTATTAGTTAGGGTTTCTGGAACACGTGACAAGTTACGTCAACAAACTTAATCAAGAAACTAACATCAACCTAAAATTGAAAAAAATTAAAAAATTGAGCATTTAATTGCTACTTTTTAAAGTTCGGATTATAATTATAAAATTGAGCAAAGTTTGAGATTTTTTTAATTAACCCTTTTATTTAAATAGACCCAATTTAAATGTGATATAGCAACATGTGAAAAAATAATTTTCGTATAATTGATTAACCATTTTATCCAAAAATTATTCCTTAGATAAAAATATAACTTATAATTCCTCATTTATTTTTATATATTCAGGAAAAAAAGTCTTTTGTCCTTATTATAATATCCACATTGTGACATATCTTGCTCTGTATTAAATAAATAAACAATACTAATTTCTTTTCAGTTAACTACCTTCAACGCTATTTTTACAAGAGTGCAATGATAACTTTTTTTCCTTGGAAACCGAGAAACTCATCATTGCTACTTTTTGGATGCTAATTGAATAAATCTTTGGATTGTGTAATAGTTTACAAGTGATACTAATTGTGTACTCCGTATTAGTCAAAATCTTGTATAATAAACTCGACCAAGAGAACATGTGTAAGAGGAATCAAACAAAAGACCTTACAACTCGTAAATTAAGATGTTACAAATTTGTAGTAAAATTATACACAAAATTTAGGGATAGGAATTGGTTCGAGATGTTTAGCCAAATCGGTTAGATTATTCACAACTTGAGTGAGTTTCAAACAAAACTTAATGTCCTACCAATTTCATGTCAGTTTAAATCAGATTGTTTCAACTCTTTTGAATTCAAGCCTCATCAAACAAATTTTTGGATCGAATTCGGATTGGCACGCCAAGCCTATACCTGCCTGGCAATCCTGAAAATGTTAAAACAGAAATTTCCTTCTTCAATTATTGAAACAGCTCTCATTGTAAGGTTTAGTCAATTCTTAGAGTCTCAAGGAACAGTGACACGCACACACAAAACACACTCCTTCATCTTCTTCCTTGGATTGTTCTTTTCCAAGGCCCCAAACTCCAACATTAATTTTCCTGTCTGCTCCACAGTTTCCCGTCACATTTTCCTACAATGACTCTGTCCAGTCCAGGTGTCATCTTTTCTATCCACTTTTAATTTATTAAATTGGATAAAAAAATTCACTGTTTTTTGATTTAACAAATGCGTACCAGTGGAACACCGAACATGAACCAGTTTCATGAATCCAACCCTCTGAGTCTGACTCTTGCAGTCCTCTCCTAGTCCTATATAAACCCAACCCACCTTGGAAACTCCTCCAAAACACATCAACTGCCATTAAAGCTACCTTATACCTCTCTTTCTCTCTATCTGTATCTTCCAAAATGCCGTCTGCTTCCACAACTATAGTTTCTAAATGCACTATATGCCCGCATCAGAAGTCAACTCTCAAGACTCTAAAGCTCTCAGTTTCTGACCTCCCTATGCTCTCTTGCCAATACATCCAAAAGGGTGTTCTTCTTTCTCGTCCACCTTACTCCATCGACAATCTCATCACATTTCTTAAACATTCTCTGTCCATCACTCTGACCCACTTCCCTCCTCTCGCCGGCCGCCTCATCACCGACCCGAACGGCTACGTCCACATCCTCTGCAACGACGCCGGGGTCGAGTTCGTTCAAGCCAAAGCTGGACACTTGTTTATCGACAACATTTTGTCACCTCTCGATGTTCCCGATTGCTTCAAGGAGTTCTTCACTTTCGACAACACTCTCAGCTACTCCGGCCACTTCAAGCCTCTCGCCGCCGTTCAGGTGACGGAGCTCGCCGACGGTGTCTTCATTGGGTGCACCGTGAACCACGCGGTCACAGACGGCACCTCGTTCTGGCATTTCTTTAACACCTTCGCAGAGATCTGCAAAGGGGCTAAGAAGATCTCCAAGTCGCCCGATTTTTCCCGGACAACGGTGTTTAACTCCCCCGCGGTGCTCAAGTTCCCCTCTGGCGGGCCTAAGGCAACGTTCTCCGGCGACGAGCCGTTGAGAGAGAGAATCTTCCATTTTAGCAGAGAAGCGATTCAAAAGCTCAAGTCCAGAGCAAACGAGCACGACGCTTCGGAGATACTAGGGAAACAAGCTAACGACAGTTGGAAAGTCGTTAACTTAGACACCAACGGTAACGGTAATGGTAACTGTAACGGAAAAGTAACCCCCGTCAACACTACTTTAAAAACCAATACGGCAGCGCAAATCTCGTCGTTTCAGTCACTCTCCGCACAGTTATGGCGCTCCGTGACACGTGCGAGAAAACTCCCAAACTCCAAAACGACTACATTCCGTATGGCGGTGAACTGCCGCCACCGTTTAGAGCCGAAACTGGACCCTTACTACTTCGGGAACGCGATTCAGAGCATCCCGACGGTGGCTTCGGTTGGAGAATTGTTGTCTAGAGAGCTGAGCTACGGAGCTGAGTTACTGCATCGAAACGTCGTCGCACACGGGGATACTACGGTGAGGAAGGGTATAGCAGCGTGGGAGGACGAGCCGAGGTTGTTTCCGCTAGGGAACTTCGACGGTGCATCAATCACGATGGGCAGCTCGCCGAGATTTCCGATGTACGATAATGATTTCGGGTGGGGCCTACCGTTGGCTGTTCGGAGCGGCAGGGCCAACAAGTTCGACGGTAAGATCTCGGCTTTTCCAGGTAGGGAAGGGAGTGGGAGCGTTGATCTTGAGGTTGTTTTGGCGCCTGAGACAATGGACGGCCTTGAATCGGACGGTGAGTTCATGCAGTACGTATCAGCTAACATGTGAGCGACCACACAGTAGTAGTAGTAGAAAGCGAAAACTTGTTGTGTGTGGTTGTACCGTACTACGTTCACCTGTACTTGTGGATAAAGTGAGGAAAGAGGGAAAATATTTGGACGGTCCTGAATTGTTTCACCTAATTTCCCGCGTGATTAATTTGCATATTATCGGGAAATGGTATATCTGGTCATTGGTTTATTAATGGAAGGAACAAAGTGTAATATTATTTTTATCGTTCGGAAAAAAAATTTATAATAGAATTGAGATAGAATAAAAAAGGAGATTTTCATATTATATCATATTTTATCATAAACGGTAGAAATGAAAAATCCGAACCTAAACCTGTGCTTGAAAGATAGTTGTCCATACGTTGATAAGGAATGTATAGATTTTCGAGAAGAGAGGAGCTGTGGTAGTCCCCCCCGGACCGTCCGGATCTCACGAGTGAATAGAAAGTTAGATCTATATTGGATGTCACCTGAATCGACCCATCTATCCTCCTGAGGAGAAGTTTTGTTTCAAACCCCGGTTTAAATAGGAGAAGATCTGATTTAAGAGTTTATGATAGAATGTAAAATGATAAACTTTACATTATATTACATTATAAATTTTTCATTCAAATAATATTTCACTATATTACATTATGAATCTTTTATCCCTTTCAAACAATAATTTTATAATATTACATTTATTTATATTCTATTTTATTATAAATAATCGAGTGTTTTCACCCGAGTAACACTCTCAGTAAAATTGCTCCATTTGATCACCATGGTTGAATATGGGAGAATGTACTTGGGTGAAGTATCAATGATGTTGGTCAGAGGTACTGTTTGTGCAATGCACCTTCAGAGGTGTTTTAAGTAAATGTATTCATATCACTAGACTTTGATATCTATAATGGCAGAAGAAGATCCAAACATGGATTCAAAGTTCTAAGACCTGAACTTTGGAAATGATTTCATTCACTGGATTTATCATTTAATTGCACAACTGACCATATCCATATGGTCCAACCAAACAATATACAAGGAATTGACAGATGAACATGCAATAAAACAATGGAGCAGTCTTAACCCCTTTCCAAGGGGTTGTTGAAGTCAAATCAGCAGGTCTATAACTACCGGTAATTCCGATCGAGCAGTAGTGCAATCGTTGCTCCTCCGGAAGTGCTAAAAATCATGGGTAGTGAACTTCTGGTGATGGGAAAAGGCGCTTCACCAGCCATTGAATAGGTCTAAGAAGCTGAGCTCTCTTCTTCCTCCAGAACCAGATTGCTGCATTGTACTGCTCGTTACGTATTTTTCGAGTTGCTGCCCTCCAATCGTACTGCTCCATTTCTACGCGTGCAGCTTTGCCGATTGTTTCTCTCAATTCACGGTCGTTCAATAAAGGCTCTAGTTTCGCCAAGCAGTCTTCAAGATCTCCTGGATTGAAGAGAAATCCAGTCTTTCCCTGCTGGTCTGGGGGAATTATATCTGGGATTCCCCCGGCACGAGCACCAACTACAGGAATTCCTGAAGACATCGCCTCCAAAACAACAAGTCCAAGTGTCTCAGATTCTGAAGGCATCACAAAAACATCCCCACTAGCATATGCTTGTGACAGCTCTTCTCCTCCCAACATCCCGGTAAAAACTGCAGGCATTCCGGAAAACATTTTCTCTAGTTCCTCCCTGTAAGGAAGGAGACAACCGTCTCAGAAAATGGCAAACATCATACTATATGATCATCTTTGCAAAGTAGAAAATTCAACAAAGTTAATATGCAATGAAAAAGAGGTGAACTGCTGAGATAAGAAAGAACTACTATCTCAATATTGAATTACCTGTATGGACCGTCTCCGATGAAAGCGATTCGTGCTCCTGGAAGTCTTTGCATGACACTGACAAATCAAATTCATGAATGGTTAGAGCCTACGAACTGTGTTCACTAATTTTATAAAGAATCTGAGGTTGTCAGATCACAGACATACCACTCCAAAACGTGAACTACTATCTCAAAGTATGGTTGTTGGTATTCCGAAATTCTAAATGTGTGTGTGCGTGTCCACATATGGGAAAGAGAGAACGCATCGATACCTTTTGAGAAAATCCAAACTCTTCTCGACTCCCAGTCGGCCAACATGGACTATCAATGGTTTATCAGGTTCACCATTACTGTTCAGAATAAAAACCAGCACTCAGAAAAGTTCATCAAGGATCTGTAACAAAATTGACAGAAAAGATAGGAAGAACTAATCTCACCTCAATCTCAGCCTCATTTCGTAAGAGCGATAACGAGGGTGGAAGCTTTCGGAATCAACACCCTTATTCCAAAGACGGATCTTATTAGCTGGAAACAGAAAGGGCAAAGCGAGTCAATTAAGTATGTGTTCAGTGATCGCAAAGGAAGAGGCAACATTGCAAGTATAATGATACTGGAATGTAGCACACTGTGATATCATCCCATAGTTAACCAAAATCTTACAAGACAAACTCTTCAACATGCAGATGAGCAAAAGAAGTTCAGTGCAATATTTTAAAGCGGAAATCGCCAAGAAATTGGAAATTTAACTCCACCTGCTGTAACTCTAGCCGCTTCAAGATCCTTTGCAATTGCAGCTGATGGCACAAGTGTTAAATCAGCTGCTCTGTGAAGAAATTCTGATGGCAAGGAAAAAGAGTATTAGTGAGATCTAATCCGTTTTGCATTTTCGGTGAAATTAAAGGATCGATATGAATGGCTTACATACTTATAACCAACCACATTGGTTTCACCAGCCAACTAAATGTGTATCTTGGAATGTACCTGAGAACCAAAATAAAAATCAATCTAAAGGTATTAGTTATTGCCATATCCAACGAAATGAAACACAGAAGCATAACAAAGGACCATAAACAAGTGACTGCAGAAAATTTCAGAAGAGCATGGATACAAGAAGACATACACAGGTACATGGGTGTGATAGGACATAACAATGGGAACACACAGTAGCTTTGCAATAGCCAGTGCACCAAAAACCTGAAGTAGACATTGCAAACAGTGAGTGATTCTACCCATTGATGAATGATGCTTAAGTTCTTCAAATGAAAAGTTTACCATTATTCCAGGAGAGGATGCATGAATAATATCAGGCTTAAATCGTGCAACCTCTGAAATTATCCTTGGACTAAGTGCTAATGAAAGCGGCACCTTCTGATACCAAGGGCAAGGGAAGCTGCAGAAAAAGGGAACTCTTGAGAACCATAAAAAGGTACCTACAATGTAGGATTAACACTAAGGAATTGCAATAACTGCAGGTTTTTTACATGTTACAGTCACAATATAGTTCGAAGTAAAAACTAAAGAGGACAGATTATCAAAATAAAGACAACTTATTAAGCAGGAAAAGGGAAAATCCAATGGATAGTTAGAGTAGGCATAACAACTAGTTAAGACATTGAGATAAGAACTATGGTGCGCATTAGAAGAAAAGCCAGCTTTCCGTAGCTGGTAGCTTGCACTTATCAACTTCTCCATTTAAATGATACTATAGTGATCTTAAAGTTGAAAATAAGAGTATCAACCTCCTTGAGCCAATCAGCTTCGCCCCGTAGAACTCCTGAGGTACTCCTTCATGTGTTGTTACCACCATCACCTATGTCGTGGTTAGCAAGCCAACATGTTGGTTTATCAATGTGAAAACATTCCATCAAAATGGCAATCTAGCAAAGGGTAATTGGATGCTTAAGTGTCTTATGACACATGTGCATGCCCGAGTTGAGAAATGGTAAATAGAGATTACCTCATCTCCCATTTCGCGCAAGTACTTGATGAAATTCTGGAACCGGTTTTTGTACCCTGATACATATCTGTAAAGAGGGGGGGAAAATACGACATTCAAGAACAAGGTAATGAACCAAACCCATGAATCCTGAACTTGTCTTCTAAATCAATGAACTCAACAACTGAAATTCATCAAAAGGACCTACACAGACCAATTTACTGATATTGAATGCACAAGGATGGTGAAAAACAAATCAGCTGAGATCATCTCACAATGATGGGGAATAATACTAGCAAAAGGTTTTGTACAAGATATGCTTAGTCACAGAAAACAGTATATATGCACAAGACTACAAGGTGCAGAAAATGCAGCCAAACATATACTACAAGGTGCAGAAAATGCAGCCAAACTATGTTAATTTTCAATGAGTTCAATGCAAACTAGCATAAGCAAGTCACCATTGGATCAAAGTAAGATTCTAAAAACCACCAGAGCTAGTAGCTCGGTAATAGGGCTTAGGGGACAAGGCCCACAAGGGTTCACTTCCTTTCCTCGTGTGAGTCGCAGCCTAATAACAGTCAAGAACAAGCTAAGGTTCTGAAGGAATGGAAAAAAGAATCAAAACCGCAAAACAACAAACACATTGTCGGC
>JAOTJB010000005.1:391615-403043 GCA_027123815.1 Erythroxylum minutifolium
ACTAAAATGACATTTTGATATTCGATCCAGTCAAAATTTAAGCTACTCGAACTTGATCTAAAAATTAGGGTTACATTCAGGTAGTTGATATCATTCGAGTCACTTGAGATATATTTTTTTCCTCAATTGAACCTTTTTTCAATTTTCATTTTTGTCAACTCCTTGTTTGACAAAATATAAGAATAAAAATTCTTTCCCGAGTCAAAATAATACTTCAAACATATCATTACAAAAAATTTAAGGTTCGTAGGTATATTTAACTATTAAAAGTCTTAATTTTGAATTTGATTTATATTGTATTAAAAATTTTAAATAATGATTGGGATTGAATCGTTCCTTCAACTTTGTTGTACATCATAAATGTCAAATTATTATAGATCTTGAATTTTGAAATCAAGCTTACTTCACAAGATCATAGAGTGTTAGTTTAGTGAAAATTATATCAAATCCTATGTTCCAGTTACTTTTTTCTATTACATCTCATTCATATATTCATATGGAGTCTACGTAAATGTGTGGATGAGATTTAATGAAACATAATAGAAACACCATAACTGATACAAGAATTCTAATCCTCAATAAAATAGGTTAAAAAGTTCAAAAGAAATGATAAGTCTTGTGACTTGTGAGTCTAACAGTTAATGATAACTAACTTGAGTTTTGATTATTTACATTCTTCATTGATTGGGAAACACACACTCAATATGTTAAAAGAAGAATGCAAATCCTTACGTCACTTAGATCAAAATTCTAATTTTCCAATATAATAAAAGATTAGAGTAAATGATTCTTAAGAACATTTCAGAAAAGAAAGTTAAAACTATGGTTTAAACTCAATCAAATAAAAAAAATTATCGAGGATAATATTTAGTCATTAAGATTATAATTACCAGTTAAATATATTGTGTTCCGTTGTTATTTAATATTTTTTAATTTCAATTCTTATATTCTATCAATTACTAGTTATTTCTTTTGATATTATTTAATTATTACAAAATTTTTATCATTAAATTTCTATTTATTTATCAATTCAAAATGAGATAATAGTAAAATTTTTAAATTTTAATTCAACATCATTATTAACAATAAATAAACAAAAATTAATAAAATCCAACAAAAGAAGTTATGTAATAATTAAACAATATCACAAGCTATATAAACAAAAATAAATAAAATCCAACAAAAGAAGTTATATAATAATTAAACAATATCACAAGCGATAACCGACTGATTCATGTAATTAACTCTATAATTAATTAGAGAAATTGTGGGAATGATAGTAACTAAGTTTAATTGACAATTTTTTCGGCTATCCCTCTTATAAATACTAGAACATAAAAAGAAAAAGAAAAAGGAAAGGTGGAATCCTGGAGATTTAGGATTGTTTCCTCTTTTATCATTCCTGAAAATCTTGGATTCCTGAAGGTGAAGGTGTGATTGCAGTTGCCTTGCCAGGCTCATTCCTCCATTCTCATGACAGCTTTGTGCTGCGTAGTTTCCAAGGGAAAGGAAAAGGAAATAACACAAACACAGAGCCGTAATGTTCCCCAGTCAAAGGAACACCATAACCGATTGCTTTACTCAACAATTTTCTCAAGTCAAAGCAAACAAAAAAAAAAAAAAGGAGAGGCTCTACAGCAGACTTACCCTAATTCACACGCCAAACCCTAATTTCCTAGAGTTCCTACATACATTCAAACAGATACCCTATGACAATGAGAGCGCGCTTTTATTGCACCTAAAAAGCAACGCTGATAAGAAGAGGATCAATTCTTGTCTGCCTTTGTTCCCTCTTCTTCTTGCTCTGTTTCATTTACTAATCTTACCCCCTTTCTCATGGCTCCACCATTTCTTATTATTGCTTTTTGACCAAAACCCGTATCTATTTTCTTCTTTGTTAGTTTACGTTGGATTCTTGATATCTCCTGTTGTTTGTACTTACTTCATCTTCACAGACCACACAGTACGAGGTATACTGATCAACAATCACTCCTACAAAGGGCAAATAACATTGAAATTTGAAAAAGGGTAACATAGAACAGGCTATTAAAAAAAAAAAACCCTCAAAACCCTTTTGATGGTATATATAAATATATGATACTATGTTTCAATTAATCAGTTTCTACCTTATTCTATTAAATCTCATTCATATATTTATGTAAGATCTACATAAATATATTAACCAGGTTAACTGAAAAAGAGTTGGAGCACCTTATTCTATCCTATTGAGAGCAGAGTGCTCCAATCCGTTATATATATCCCACAAAGGTAGAAAGAGCATATACTTAGGGTCTACTCTTAATCTGTCTCTATTTTGCCTTATTTTATTTTTTATGAGACCAATTCTTGACACTCAATAAAGACTAAAAAGAGACAAGATAAGATTTCTTTTTCGCTTTGCCCAAAGCCTATAAAACGTTAAGAACGCCTAATATATATATAGTATTCTTCTATTTGCATGGCTCATGCATGTATAGAAAATATGAGTATACGGTTAAAAATCTACAAGTGAAGTTGTTTTTTTAGTTAAAAAAATGAAATTTGAAAAATAATGATTTATATAGAACAGTTCAAATAACTACACATTAATTATCAGTTGAAGAGAAGTTAGTTGGATGTGAATAAATTTAATTAAAAAAGGAAATTAGAAATTCACAAATATAATTATATAACATAAAAATAATAAAATAAAATAAATATAAATAAATTCACTTAAAAAAGAGATGTTAGGAATTTGCAAGTGAATTTGTCCAATATAAAAAAGGACATAAAATAAAATAAATTGTATATAAAATATGGCTCATAATTTATTATTTTAAAATTTAAGATGATAATAATAATAATAATAATAATAATAATAATAATAATAATAATTTCTCTGGTCAAAAACTAAAAGGAAAGCATAACAGAGGTTGCTTAGTCTTTACAGTCAAACACTTTGGACATATAGTATAAATTTCCAAGAACAAGTCTCTCATCAAATATTCAATCTTTTCTTTTTCTTCTCTTTCCCATCTTTTGATTCATCAATAAATACTCCACACAATCTTCACAACTTCCCTCTTCTCTCTTATCTCATCACTACTCCTTCCATCTCCATCTTCATCTTCATTCTTCGTCAGAAGCTCTCTTACATCTACACTAGGTCATATTCAGATATATAAAATGTCACGTAGAGCAAGTAAGAGGGTGAGTTTCAGTCCTGAGGTCAACGACAATAAACCATCAATCTTCCTCAAGCATGGGGTTGGAAGCATATTAGGAGGAAACAAGAGAAGGGCCGGAATTTTCAGCTTCAGACTGCCAAAAAGCCCCAGGTTATCACCGGCGAGGGTCCTGAGACACCTTGGAGCTAAGGTGGTGAGAGTATTACGTTTTGCCTCCACCAAGAGGAAGACATCATCAGGTAAAGTGTCCTCCTCAGCGAGTTTGGCTAGATCAAGATCACTTGCTGATACATTTGATTCACAGAGAGCTGAAGCCATAGAAGATTGCATCGAGTTCTTGAACTCGTCGTCTTCTTTGTCTAGGTCAAATTCAGTTTCTGGATATTGATATCTTTATATATTACACACATGTTTGTACATGAAAAAGAATGGGAACTTGATGATATGATTAGTTGATTAATTAGTGTTCCTAAGCTTCTGCTATGGTGGAATTCTCAAACTTACATTTAATCTTTGCTTTTATGTATAAGTTTTAAATTACAGATTGCAGATTATATCGCATAATTTTGATGATTCCGAATGATGTCAAAACAATTTCGAATAATATTCATATAATTACGAAAAATTATGATAGCGATTTACCAAAGTTTCAAATCTGAAATACAATATAGTCAATGTTTTTCATCTTTTAAGGTAATCAGGATACAGTACCATGACAATGCTTTTAAAAAGACAAGGGACCTACTGATGACCCTTTTTTTAACCATTCACCTAAATCAAGCTTCTGTGTCCCATGGACTAGGCATTGTTTCTTTCTTTCTTTCTTTCTTTCCTTTTCAATTTGATTGATGTTAGTACTACTGTCTTTTAAATGTAATGAGGTTATGAACATGAAGATTTTGGAATGGGTATATGTTTTATATGTTTTCTCATTGTTTGATCAAGAGAACACTTGTTTTTTTTGGTTAGTTTTGAAAAGAAGAAGAGGAGAATATTCAAAACATTTAAGGAATTCTTTATCCTTCTTACAAAAGAATATTCATTAATTTCATTCTTTATCTAATACTTATTAGATGATTAGTTCACATCTAATAAATATTAAATGTAGACTAATCAGATGTCAGTAACATGTAATTAACTCATCTCAGCTCTTAAACTGGACTTAAACTAATTAAAACTCTTCTTAAATTAATTATTTAAAATAATTATAATAAATTATTAGTTTGAGTGGCATTTAATTAGTTTAGTTAGAGTTTAATAGTTGAGTTGAATAGTCATATAACCATCATTTGATCAGTATAAGTGTAATATTTGTATTGCATGTATTTTATCGTTATTTTTTAATCGAAATTTAAGAGAAAGAGTTAAACACTAGAAGAATATTTTTTGATAATTTTAAAAATTAATGAAAATTTCAAATATTTGTTAAAAATTCAGAATTTTTTTTTTGTCTTTTACCTTAAAGACTATTACTTTCCTCTAGTGATATTCCTTAACTATCATAGAACCTCTTTCACCATATTTCATTAATTTTTCTTCTATATATAAATTTAAAATAACATCATATTAGAACTTAAGAATTTTAATATTACATAATTTTAGATAAAATAGATAAAAATAAATAACTAACTAAATAATATTATAAGAAAATAAATAAGGATTTTTAAAACTCAATGATTGAAATAAAAAGAAAGGTACAAACTCTAGGGGATTCAAGTGTATTTAATCCCAAAAAAATTACTTATTACCCTAATTAGTTGTATTACATGTTGGAGATAACATCAATCCCACATTACAGCCAAGGAAGACTGACAACTCCATGCATAGGCCATCCTTAGAGTGTCGAGCCTATCCAACACTCGAGGAGGTCGAGTCACCATCATTCATGGCCATAAAGGGTCACTCATTTTCAGCTTTATTGAAATGTTAACATTAACATTGCAACTTTCTTTCATAAGTTTGTCCAAGAAACACAATGATAACACGTGCACGAGTTTGAATGATTCAAAACTTTGTCTGACAAATATGTTTTGCATCTTTCACCATCCTCAATTATAGAAATGGAGAGATGAGTATGAGGTACCTCCTTCAAGATGATTTGTCTCAAATGGAAATTAGTAATAATGATAGGGAAATGAAGAGAAAAGCTAAACATAGTGATGATTATTGTTATCTCCAAGAACGCATATTCAAGGAAAGCCTTTCAAGTTCTCAGTTGCTATTACCAGAACAGGCTCCTTTTTTTTTTGTTTCAAGGGCTCTCTTGTAAGGAGGAGCACTTGTGGGTTGTACAGGATCCAAGCTCTGGTGTTTGCTATCAGCAGCTTTAGGCATTGGACATGATTGGTCGGAGTCGTAGCAGCTATGGTCCCCGCAGGGTGGAAATGGGATGTAAACCTTATTTGCTCCTTCCAACCACTCACTAGTGCAATCTGTCATGACACAAATGGTGTAAAAGGAAAGGGAAACACTAAAAATTGACCAATCTAAAACAAGGGGTCTGCAGAACAGGCTCTCAGAAGAACAATCAACTCAACCACAATTGTGAAGTCCTTTTCAAGTTTTGCCCACAATGGAACAGGACTGAAAACAACTGGCTCTAGCAAGACAAAATTCAAAGCAAGGGAAAAAAAGTTCTATAATGTTCATGAAAAGGAAATCCCTTCTTTTCTTTATATATATACAATTTCAATATTCAACAGTGCACAATGATCACTTTCTTAGGGAATGAATTAAAAGTTCGGTCGCCAATCATTATAGTTTATCAGGACATGAATGCAAAAGACACTACAGGAGTTACAGATTTTGCCATTTATGGTCATAGAATGTCCTATTGCTGGGACTAAATAAGATCCAAGATGGTATAGGTGCCAATGGCTGCAAAAAGTCAAAAGGGTCATGATATTATCCCTCGAGAAAAGATAAACAATGATTTCTACAAAAAGGTGCAAATATGTTCTGATTGAAAACATGCTAAGCATTGTTCTAGTGAGTAAACAAGTTTGCACACGTGCATTTACATGCATGAGCAAACACCAACATGAAAAAGAAAGAAAGGCATGTTAAATTACCTAGATCATCTGCTCCAAAGGCGCTTCCCACCTTTTCCAGGAGGCGATATTGAAGTCGTGCAGATCTGTGCTCAATATCCCATGTCTCGTGTCGAATGTAGACCTGTTTGATTCATTGTCAGGTTTTTAAAAAATAATTTCGGAGGCTGCTCCTGGCATTGTTGAGATTAAAACAGAGTATAAAAGATATAATTACAGAAAAGTAGCACTTACAGATGCTAGAACTAGCTGCTACTGCAATAAATCAAACAGAAAACTTTCATTTTCTCACTTTTAGGTTGCTTCATGATCCACAAAATGGCAGAACTTACCACCATAGTTTTAGCACTTCTCCAATCATTAACCAAATGTCTTAATAAAGGGAACACAAGTTCCAATTATACATTAATGTTAGTAGAAATTTGAAGTAATAAGTCACAGTTCACCAAATCTCATGAACACCAAAAGCAGGTATATAAAACAAGCATCCTATTTAGCTGCCAGTATAGAAGAGTTGTATCTTTCCCACAAAGTATTCTTGCGATAAATTTCCCACCTTCTCTAAGTCTAACAATTGTTAGACCCTGCAGAAATAACAACTCAGCAACACCAACTCAGTAAGATTCATAAAACAAGGATCAGGCAGTAATGCAGAACATTATATTTGCATCACATTCAAAGATATTATTCCATGTCTGAAGCTTACTGCGAGTACAAGCTGGGACTGAACAAATTCAACCATGTCATGAAGACCCGTGCCTGCAAATAAACAAAGCAAGCCTAAGAAAAAGAATTAAACATTATGCCATTGAAAATTAATTCATTCAACATTAGATAAACAATAGAACATAAAGTTAAGATCACTAAAGCAGTTTTACTGTCGGGGGCAACCATCACAAACAACTAGGTCAAACCTTGCAACCATCAAAATGTCTAATAACCTGTATAAGGAGTGCCAATATGAGAAATGAATGGCAATAGTTATTGCACAGAAATAATAACTATTAAGTGTCATTTCAGTATATAGATCTCCCAGGAGGAAATGAACAAATAGAATAAAGGAGCACCCAATGGATTGGATTATAGAGGATGAATTCAAAGGATTACATGGTCGTTTACCCCTTCTGGAAGTTCATATGTCATAATTAACTTCCTTTTGCATTACCTTTGTATTGGAAAATTCCATTCATTGCATATAACACAATTAATGAATGAATACCTCAGCGGCAACAACTGCAGACATATTAGCCTTGCATGCTTAAGAAATCATCAGGTCCTTCAAACTTTGCTCAGTCAGTTACCAGGTTCTAAAACACCAACTTTTTAACACAAGTCAATCAGAAAATGTCTATTAGAAAGTTGAGTTAAACAACAATCTTACCACTTCAGCAGCTCGTGCATTAATAATATTCCCTCGGACTTGGATAACAACTTCAATTGGGGGCATGGGTTGCGAGATGGGGATCAAACCTGTATATTGAATGTAGAAATTAATCATTTCATTATAAAGCATGCATGTCGAACAGAAGGTCATTGGAATGCATACGAGCATCACATCACATTCTGACCTGAGAATGTTCAGATGAGTATACATTTCCCTTAATTCTACAGGTAGACTGATTGATGTCACCAGTCATGGTAGAACTTGAATGGCCTTGTTAAGTAACAATCATAATTTTGTATTTCCATCTATAAGTAGATAATAACCTCAAGATAACATACTGATAAGAATGATGGCTTTTCATGGACTTCTCCAGATCCCAACTTCAGCAACAACTTTAGCAGGAAAACTTTTAAATATACAAAACAAAGAAGTTTCCCAGAATCTGATGAAAGCTTTCCAGGTAGAAACAGTTTACAGCTCAAGAACCAGAAATGGTAATGCCTTAAATTATCAAGCAAAATTAGCAGATGAAGTTGCTGAAATTGACTTGAGGAACTAAAGTCTCTCCATTTATGATGCAAGTCTTTCTTTGAAATACAAAGGGAAAATAATTAAAGTCTCAGACAGATATAACAAACAGTCACCTTCAAATATGTTGAACTCTTCATCTATCTGGAGAAGTTTAAAGGCACTCCGAGCAGACCAGCCTTCTTCTTTTCCTTCCTGATAATATATATCCTGAAAGACCAAACCAGCTCATTCTTGTGACCATCAAGAAAAAGATTCAAACTCTTTGAATTACAAGATAAGATTAACATACCTCCAAGCTTTACCATGCTTCACATAACTAGTGCTTACATGGTGATCACAGAAAACAATGAAACTCTTCGTTACCAATAATAAAGTAGCAAGTAAAAAACAAACAAATGAAAACCCAAATCACTATAAAGAAGATAAACTATCTCCAAAACCCCGACACTATAAGTGGGAGGCAATGGACAGCTGAATGTTCTTTTCTCAGACATTTCATCGAACAGCTTGTGCACATGTCAAAAAAAGGCTTCTTGAAATCAACATTAGTTTGCAATATCATGGCATGCTTTAGAGGCTAAACTTTCTTTCAGCAATTTCCATTCTGTCTAATGGGAACTGTTCATAAAACTAAAAGAATTTGTATCAGATTAAACTTTTGAAATAGATTTTGCTTTCTAAAAATTTTGTTGGGAGTTGTGAATTCTCTTGATTTCTTATGGTGAATCCTCAAACAATAGTTTAAAATATGGTTCAGCAGGATATTTATTAGTTCTGCACATGCATTGCAGTCAGGATCTGTGCACCAAAAACTGAAGTATGTCTCGGAAATGATCTCAACAGGGTTAAGGCTTGGTTTGGGAGAGCAGTGGTGGTTGATAATTTGCTGAAATCAACCTGCGAAAATGATAAGTATTTATGTGTTTGGCATTGCTACTTTGGTAACTATTGAAATGTGAAAATACGTGTTTGACAAGTGCAGTTGCAGTTGCTGAAAAGAAATAAAATGACTGAAAACTTATTAGTTTAATAAACTATTAATTGTTGTATAAATAATTAAAAATGATGAAATTACAATTCCATGGTAACAAGATGTCCTTGGGATATTTCATAAATTTAGGTACCTTTAATATTATATAATTAAAATTATAAATATAAAATATTAAATTAAAATAAGAAAATAAAAATTGGGAATAAACTATTTGATAAAGTATAATTATTCATGTTAATGTAAATTATAATTGTCAGATAGAACGAAGAAGACGATACGTTGGACTTGCTTTCTATTAATTAAGGGTATAATGAAAAATAATAATTATCAGAAGGTTATTAATGAAAAGCAGAATTTCTACTGCAGAAATACTTTTATATCGTAACCTTCTTCCTATTTATCGATTTCTGCAGTGGTATTACACTTTTCTCCAATCTCCGATTATTTGTTCACAGATCAAAAAATGTGACTGCGTTTGGAAACTACGGTGAATAAGTACTTATTCTCACCGCATCGCAGATCCAAACGCAGCCTAAGTATGATTAATAGCATTTCTATTTGCTGCATTTGGAATGGAAACATGACTTGAGATGGCAAAACATGTTCGGTCGGCTTGACTGAAATTAACTGGTTAGGTTTGGATTAATCAAACTTTGAGCTGAATTTAAACAGTCTTGGCTTTTTAAACAATGTCGTTTTGAGAAAATTAAATAAATTTAAAACTAAAATGACATTGTTTGGACAATAGATTTAAGGCCCAAAAGTATATTTTGAACTTTAACATTTACAATAGAATACAACTTGAATTTTAATATTTTAAAACGCTCAAATTAAACTCTCATGTTTTCAAAACGTTTAGAAAAGACCTTAAATGGACGTAAAATTTGACGGGTTAACTTTCTTGTAACTAAATGTCATATCAACGTTAATGTCATTATTTTTTATATTTTTTAAATAGAAAGTTACCCTATTACCACATAATTACTTTTTAAAATTAACCAAAAGTGAGTCCCACGACAATGTGGTAACAAGGCTACTTATTATACATTTCAAATAGTATGTCTCACTTGTCATGTGACAATGAAGCTCATAGTTATATATTTTTGACAGTAAATTTCACTTGTCATGTGATAGTATGACCAATCTCTTATTTAAAAATAAAAAATAATGTCAATTTAGCATTGATGTGTGGGAATGGCAACGAGGACTGACACAAATTTTTTAAAGAAATTAAAATTTCAAAACAATGTTGGTTTGTTATTACGTGTTAGGGCCAAGTCGAACCTGAGACCTGAAATTTTAAAAAAATTAGACCCAAGGTTCAGTTCTGATCCATCAACCTAGGATCGAACTCGAATTCAGAAATTTTAAAATTTGGATCTGGCTTGTTGACCTCGAGCGAGGACAGGCTGAACTCTATTGTCATCTTTATTGACGTGACATTTAATTAATGAGAAGTTAACTCTATTAAATTATTTATCCACTTATAAGCTATTTTGATTATTTTAAAAACATTACCGTTCAATTTAAACGCTTTAAAATATTAGAGTTTATTTGCCGGAGTTCAAAAAACTTTTTTTGGGCCTAAATTTAAGCCAAAGTTCTAGTTAAGCCCTAAAAAGGTTGGTGACGGAGCCAACATGTCACATTGCTTAAACATGACTAATAAATTCATCTTCATTTTAATTTGATTTGAATATTTAAGTACGAACCTTATTGAATTTAAGTCCCATATTAAAAAATAGAGATGTGATTAAATTAGAGGTCACATCTCTCTAATTTCTATTCCTGCTTGGAGAGAAGAAAATGAGATATGAGATAGAAAGTAAACAAATAAAATAAAATAAAACCCTACCTTAAGCTACTAAGTCACATTTTTAAATTCCTTTCAAATGATTCCATTGAGATTTGGGAAACATCTAAATAGGGAACAAATCTTCTGTTCCCTGTTTCAAAATTGATCTCGTTCATTTATTACAAGAAGTATATTACAATTGGGTCAATATATTTCACGAGAACAAAAGAAATAGGGTATTTCGGAACAGAATATTTCGTTCCCTAAATAGGACATTAAACAAGATAGTTGATAAGAAATTATTATTATTATTAAAAATATTTTAGTGTTTAAATTAAATTTATGTGCAAACATTTGGTTTAAATTATTCCTTTTTATTTAAGAATTGAAAATAATCTATATAATAAGGGTAAAACCAAGACCAAGTCTTCCCTTGACAATAACTAAATTCCTAGTCTTTTGTTGTAATCTATTTTTGTTATATTTCTGTTTTGATTCTGTTTTATCCTT
>JAOTJB010000005.1:407667-435762 GCA_027123815.1 Erythroxylum minutifolium
GTAAAGGAAGATGTAGTAGACAGGGAAATATATCAACAACTTATAAGAAAGCTCATTTATCTACTCATACACGACCAGATATAATACTGCATTGACTGTAATAAGTTGGTTTATGCATAGCTTAACAGGAGTTTATTTGTATGCAGTTTATAGGTATTACAATATCTCGAAAGGACACCATATAAAATTTTTTGTTTAAAAGAAATAGAGGTCTAGTATTGGAGACACATACAAACACAATACACTGGCTTGATCTAGTGCTAAGATAAAATTTTGAAATGCCTTAGAGGATTTGAAGATTAACTGAGATAAACTCTATTATAGTAATAAATCTCAGTATAATTCATAACTTGGTACAACATGATCAAACAAAATATATTAAAATTGATACAAGAAAAAATGGAGCATGGCTTGATTTATGCGCTTTACATGACTATAAAAGAACAACTTGCTCCTATATTTATCAAAGGATTAAGTAGTTCAAGTTTTGAAAATATCATATTTAAGTTAAGAATGAAAAATACTTATTCAGTAGGGAGAGTGTGAAAAAATATTATTATTTTATAATTTTAATTATAAGATATGATATTATATTTAATTAAGATATCATTTTTGTTTTTTTAATAAATATATAATATAAAAATATTCTCTCAAATGACTTCCATGTGAACGAGACTAATATGCATCCTCTTCTACATTACCTTACTATTTAGCCTACAATCCAATCAGTTTATATAAAGGAAAAAGTTGGGTAGCTAGATGGTCTTCAATGTCACTAAACGAGCTCTGAAGATTAGAGGTGGCAATGGAATGACGGTGGACGGTGGCATCGTATGGCCCGCATAAAGAGATTCAATTATAGAGCGCCAGACACTGCTAAGAAAAGAAAACGCTTTAACATAAAGACGACGAGTGGTAGATATGATTATGAAGAATGTCATCACTGGTGGGCTGAAAAAGATGGAAGATTTCGGAAAGATTTATTTAATAAAAAAGTTGAAGGATTTGGTGCATCCTGACGAAGGACTGTACTCATCACTGTACCTTTATCTCGATAATTCGTCAAGACGCGCTGGTTTTGTCCCCTTGTCCCCACTTCACTTTTAACTTGGCCCCTCTGCCCTAACAAATCCCTTTTTGCTACTATAAGAACCACCTCACCACTCCTCACCTTTATCACTCACTCTCCTCGAAGCATCAGAAATATGGAGCGCTCTGCTCGTCTTTTGTCCACTGCCTTCCTCTTCCTCCTTCTGCTCTTCGTTTCTACTGGTAAATATATCGTACATGGCAATAACTGCTTTAACTACTGTATACTGTGCTGTTTTAGCAGGAGTCTGGAGATTATAAGAAAGTCACCGGTTCGTTAATCTTGTACATCGTATCTACTTATATGTTTTCAGGCTGAGGTTTTTTTATGCTCTGTTCTACTCATCACAGGGCCAATGATGGTGGCGGAGGCGAGGACCTGCGAGTCCCAGAGCCATAGGTTTAAGGGGATATGCGTGAGGAAAAGCAACTGCGCTGCTGTTTGCCAAACGGAGGGCTTCCCAGGGGGACATTGCCGTGGCTTCCGCCGTCGTTGTTTCTGTAGCAAGCACTGTTAAAGATATGCAGTTGTAGTAGCTACGTATATGTGTTCGTGTGTGAGAGAGGAGAATTAAACTGAGAATACAATCAGGAGTTGAACTCTTAATTGGGTCATCTTTGTTCTGTCTTTGTGCTTGAGAATAATCAAGGTGGCTTCATGTATTTGCAATCAAGGTGGCTTCATGTATTTGCAATTTTGCATGCATGGAGTTTCTTATCAATATGACTATTTGTGTTATGTTTGATCTTTTTTCATGTTTAACCTTAAATTTTTTGTTCATCTTGTCTTCTCTTGTTCTATAAATTCTCTCCTTTATTGTTTTTCTCAATCTGCCAATCACTACTTATCGTAACAAAAATGAAAATGGTTTGCCTCGAAATACGCAAATATATGAGTATGCTACTATGCTTATTAATAATGTATTAAAAATTAGACCAAAATTTAGACCGGTAAATACAAAAAATTTAAGGTTTAATTATTATTAGATCTTTATAAAACTGGCTGAAAGATATTGTTATTAGAATTTGAAGTTTAATTAAAAAAGATATTATTAAGTGAAATTAATTGATTTATTTTAATTTATTTTAATTTATTAATTTTAAAAAGTTAACGGATTAATTAAAAAATGATTTTTTTACAGCAAGAGTAATCACAATTAAATCGGTCAGATTTTTTAATCATAGCTTATTATGGGTTCATAAATTAAATATTATAAAGAAACATATTAAAGACTATTTATAACATTTTCTCTACTTTAATTATACATTTTATAAAATTTTATCTATTTTAATTATATAATTAAATAATAGAAATAGATGGTTAAAAGTACCTAATAAAAGATATTATTCTTATTTTTGGAGATTTTTGGGCTCGTTTGTAATCAGTTGATAAGTTATTTTTTAGCTGATTGACCCAAATTAATTGCTTGACCATATTAAAAAGCTAAAAATTTGTTTGGCATGAGTTGGTTGGGTTAGCTGATTCAACCCAACCAGCTGATTTCACAACAAGAAAAATAAAATTTAGCGACTGAAATTATCGACGAAAAATCTACACATTCCTTTAGTAAGCTAAGCTAGCGACGAAATTTGCTGACAGACTAAGGCATCGAAGAAACAGTTGTAGTTAATAATTAGTGACTAATAACAGAATGTCTGTCGTAAATTTACCGAACATTTTATGTAACTGTCAGTGGATATACCGATAGTTATTTTGTGATATCTTCGGTCAGTAAAGTTACCGACGATAAGTTAATGACAACGTTATCGATGGTTATTAGTTATCCATTGGTATATTTTCTTAAACTATTTTTTAAATTTCCCTGCATCAAATTTTATTTGATGATCGTATGGTTGATTATTTGTTATAAGTTATCTATTGATAATATTTTGATTTGTTTCTATATTTAATTTGTTAAAATAGAAAGTTGATTAATGATATAAAGTAAAAATTATCTTAATTGATAAATATCAATGTCTCTAACATTGCATACATTATTGGCTATGGTATGAGGTTCTTCAATCTCTACACACTATTATTGATTGCATATGGATCTAAGCTATGTATTTTAATTAGAATACATTATAAAAAGACTAAGAGCTTTAAATGGAATCCACACTTAATATGTAACTAACTAGAATAGAATAAAAACTTAGCAATTGAAATATTAAATTGTTTTCTGGACTCACATTAAATATTTTAGAGATGTGCCTTAAGTTTGTTAATTCCATTAGAATTAGTTAAGTAAAAGTAGAATTAATTCTAGCATATCTTCATATAAATTTGCTAATCTTACATATAATAAAGCAAGTTTAAAGTTTATTTTTTTCATTTTACTCTTACAATTAATTTTTGAACTCAAAAGGAATTAAAAAAACCTCTCATATTAATAGTTTATGCCAACTGTAATTGACCAAATCATCAATAATTGATTTGCACAAGAATATGAAATATATTTATCAACAACTAAAGTCTAAACTATTCTTTTGGTGCATTTAAAATAAAAAGTTTAGAGCACTCCTCTAAAACTATGAGAAAAATAGAAATGGTGCATGAATATCTTTCAAAAAATGAATTGATAACTAATTACTCTAGTGATTTATTTGTTTCCTTGATCTTTAATTAAACATTCAATATTGAAGTCATAAGAGATCAAGGTGACATAGCCAAAGTTAAAGTAGTTCATTCTATCTATTCATCATTTATATTTGTTATGTTTGGTCCTACAATCAAAGCATGGTAAGTAAAGCCAAAGCTAGGAATTGTCTATCGTAAAAAGAATATTTAAAAATATTTAATACTATACTAAATTATCATTTTGAATTGTTTGAATATTTTTTAGGAATATATTAACCAATATGGTATATAATAAATATCCAATAGAAAATAAGCACTGAGAAAAACTATTAAGTTAAACAAAATTAATTTCCCTACATCAGTTCTCCCTAACTCTCATTTCACCTTAAATCTCTAATGTCACTCTCGAAGCATACTCCTCTAATTTCTTACTCTATACTGAAATTTTCATCACTCACTAACTATAGTCAGCCCATCACTACTACGAAGTTGTTGTAGCTTTATTAAGGGTATGCTCCTATTATGTGATTTAGGTATTAGTCTAGTGTTTTATTTATATTACATTATTGTCAACACATTTACTTTCTCCCTAGGTCTATTCTTCTTTATTAAGTGATAACATTGGTTGCTTTTAATTTGATGGAAATGTTTGTTCTTACTATGGTTTTGCTTTTAATCCATTTGCTTTTAAGTTTCATGCGTTGAACGAATTTGGGGAATATAAGAAATCAAAATAATTTACAAAAGAAATGAAAAGAGAGAGTGAAAGAATATAAAATCCATCATCTATTAATATAGCTATATAATACTTATATATAAGTAAAACCTCCTTATTATCTCCTAAACAAATTTCTAAAAACTACAATTAATTGTACGTGTGAAAAATTATAAATTAATAACAATATGTTATTATATATTGATAGAATATAAAATCCATCATCTATTAATATAGCTATATCCTACTTATATACAAGTAAAACCTCCTTATTATCTCTTAAACAAATTTCTAAAAACTACAATTAATTATACATGTGAAAAATTATAAATTAATTACAATATGTTATTATATATTCACATCTTCCTTAAGTTAGAGCCTCTATAAGATCCAACTTGAAACTAACGTTGCGCTTGATTTAGGGCTTTGGTCATTATATCTGCAAGTTGTAAATGTAAAGGGATGTAGGAAGTATACAAAAAACTTTCTTGTACCTTATCTCTGGTCAAATTAAAATCAATATCAAGTTATTTTATTCATTCATGATAACAAGGATTTGTGGCATTTATTGTGTAGCTTTGTTATCACAAAGGAGGGTTCCTATAAGCTACATAAGAATATGTAGATCTTGAAGAAAGTAGTTGAGTCATAGAAGTTCACAAGTTATGGTTGGTATGCTTATGTACTAAACCTCTATGAAGGACCATGAAATTGTATTTTATTTCTTTGTTTTCCTAGAAATAAGAGAATGATCCATGGAGATATGACCTCCACTAAAAAGCCAAACAATAATTAATAAGCCCTCAAATATGGATTTGGAATTTTGTCTTCATTAATTCCACTCTTGTACCATTTGTTCCACTGGTTCATCATAGTACTAAAAGCATGTGATAGTTTGCTTTCTTGTTTTTGGTTGTAGGTGATATGATATACATATGTATATGAAAGAAGACATACAACTTCTTATTAGCATCTTCTCTCTTTATAAATACATAAATCAATCAATTATTTATGAAATATTAATCATAACAAAGCAAGCTAATTGTTTCATATTCCAACATTTACTTTATTTGTCTATAATTTTAATTTCTCCATTTTCGATTACCAATACCAGGACTAAGGATAAGCCAAACAATATTCAAGAGCAAGAAAAGTTTACATCTTATTCACCAACACAATCAAATTAATTCACCAACACAATCAAATAACTCCAATTTGATTTGTTTCTAATTCAATTGATATGCCGCTAAGAGACATTTCATCGAACAATTTATAGGCAACCCGAATTATCTCTAATAACAAAACAATTGCATTTTTTCATTATTTACCAACAACAATACATTCAAACCACAAATAAACTAACAATTCAACGTAAAAACGCATAAACCAACAATCCAAACAAAACACACCCTCCCACCCACGGTCATATATATAAGCATTTAACACCTTCATTTTTCAGAGACAAAATAAACCCAATAGTTTTGTTACCTGAAAATGATGCAAGATGGACAAAAAACGAAGCAAAAATTGACGATGGAAGCTTAGGAGGAAGAGGATCGACGACGTTAATGGTGGGAAGAAGAGAGAAAATAACAGAGGGGAGAGAGAAGGGGAGCTTCGGGTTTGTTAAGTCTGTGAATAAACGTTGTTGTTTTATCTTATGAATAATTCGACAGTTACCAACGAAAACGTAATTTCATTAGTATTTTACCGACGGAATTGTGATTCCGTTGATATTGAAGATGCTTATTTTTCCTGTGAGCTATTGCCGCCTACTTTTACGAAGGACTTTACTGTTTCGTCGCTATATTCCTTCGGGAAATACATGAGAATATTTTCCCTCCATGTTTACCGACGGATGTTTTAACAGCTGCAAAAGAAATTTTTTCCATCAAATTTACCAACGAGTAACCCATTTCCGTCGCCAATTTACTACGGAATATTTTCTGCCTGTAATGTTTCATCGGTAATTTGTTATTTTCTTGAAGTGTTAGTTCCTTTTCAAAAGTCAAATAATTAAAATTTCTTAGCATCAGTTAACTTCAATTCTCCTACTTAGAATATAACTTATTATCGAGTTATTCAAACTTAAATGCTTTTGTTTTTTTAGTGATTATTTATGATACTAACAATTTGCATTTTTTTCCAAATTTTCTTCTGCATTTCTTAATGATTTATACTAATAAAACTTATATTTACACTCAAGGTTATGAAAACATTCTTGTATATAAAATTTCTTTAATTTTTATTCTTAAGTTATGTGAAATCTAATATAGTTTAATACACTCTCACACCTAAAAATGAATATTTGATCCCTGCTCCATATAAAGTATCATTTTGGTATTAGCATGACTCTAAAGCCATATTAAAATTTTCATAATAATTAGAGGAATAATATTATTCATATATATAAATTATTTTATTTTTATATTTTTTCTGAGCAGAAGTGATTTAACACATTTTAATAGAAACTTTTGAAATTTATAGTAAATTCCTATTAAAGAAGGCTTTGGCAGCTCGATATCGATCCAAAATTAAGTCAAATGTGGAATACAACTCGATTTAGTTAAATTTAAAATAATATTTGTGCTAATTACTTAGATTAAGGTTATTTGATTCTTAAATTTATAAGTTTAAAGTTTGATTAACTCGAACTTAATTTGTTAATTTTATTATTTTTTAAAATCCCTACGTTCTATAAATATGTGTTATGGGACAATCTCATTACATTCCAATAGAAAATAATTATTTTTAGCATATGATGATGGCAAAAGACGAGCAAAGAGGCATGGGTTGCATGATACCCTGTCACCCGCACGTGCTAATTAATATAAATTACGAATCTTTTAGTAGATCCAAGGCAGGCATGTTCCGAGTAAAAGAAAAGCTTGATTTGTTCACGTACCTGACTACCTGGCCCCCACGGCCAGTTCATCCGAAGAAATAGGTCACTCCATTAATACCCACTTGCCACAAACCAGAAAAAAGGCAGAAAAACTATGGCCCTGTGCTGGACTTCATATTGGTGATTGTTCCTGGAAATAGGCATTGAGAATCCTCGAAATCGAGGTCTCGGATCAAGTTTAAATTTTCGAATCACTCTTATAATTTACAAGAAAGTGTGGCCCGTACAGGTAGCTCAACTGTTCTTTAGAGAGGTTGCTGAGTGCAAAGTTTCAGGTTCGGATCTCGGTAGCGACAATGTGGGAGTTTCATCCAATGTGGTGGTTCCTTGTGCGCACCAAACACGGGGCTCTCTTTCTAAAGAACTGAGTGAGATTAAACCGTAATTTACCCCTCTACCACTCTATCGGGCCTGAGTGTGGAAGCGCTTGGAGTGGACGATTCCACTTTTTTGAGTGCAAGAAAGTGTTTTATCAAAAAGGAGAAGATTTTTTATTAAAAGAAGAAAAGATTAGACTATATCCTAGAAATATTCGAGATCTCGAATCAAGTTCGAATTTCAAGAAGAACACGAGGATTATATTTTAGTATTTTTTAAAATATTCTAATAGGAATTTAGAGAGAATAAAAGAAGTTAATACTGTTATTTCAAAGTTAAAGGAAGACGTACATAATGAAATAATAACTCTTTGTATATTCTGGTTCAAATTTGATATTAATTCAATTTTAAAAATTAAAATTAAAAATATTAAATTTAAATAATAAACTTATTATTCTTAACTTTATCTCTATCTTTATCTTTGTCTCTATTTGTATCTCTTTCAATAATTTGTAATAACTTTTGAATATAATAATCTTTTAATCTCTTAATTTCTCAGCACTCAAAATCTACGGATTGAGTTCAATAGACTAACTCAATCAATTAATTATCAAATATAATTATCAATGGTTTAAGAAGATCAAATAATTAAAACCTTTCAATCTGTTAAAAAATAGTTGATAAGTCATTTATTAAGGCTAAAGTCTTTCATTATGCTCTTGATAAAAATTTAGAATTTTAAAATTTAGCGGAAGTTTATAGAGTAAAAAATAAATTTAAGAAATAATTTTTAAAATATATTATTTTATACATGAAATAATAAATACAATTTAATGGCTTTTAACAATAACTGTAAATAATAAAAGCTGTTTGTTATAAAATATCTAGCCTGGAGCATGTCATGTGCGCTCTTTAAACTCCACCGAACTTGCAAGAGAGCCGGTGAGTAAGGTCCCAGATCATGACAACGAAGAGGCACTAAGTCAACCATACACTTATTCTGAACTTTTTTGCTTACTTTTGCTTATATTCTCTGTGTTGTTAATTTTTTATTTTTTTTATGTAATACCAAACTTTTAGTTTTTTAAATCAAATTTCAAGATTTTATATATAATTTAAGAGGGTGAAATATTTTTATTAAAAATAAGATATTATAAAAAGAGAAATTATGTTGATAAATTATTTTAAAAGGTTTAAATTATTAAAAATTTAGAAAATGATATATAATTATTTTGAAAATTATGGAGATCTAGTCAGTAGTGACCATACCAAAATATAAGAGTTGTTAGGATTATAACTATTTCTATGTAGTTCATCACCAAGTAGTACTTATTGTCTCTTTAGTTTGTGGGTTGGTGGTCTTAGATGCCTGCATGCTATTGAAGGCAACTTTTCTTCATTCACTCAATAAATCAATGAATCACTAAAATCTTACCAACCTCCATCAACCTGCCAACCAGCCCCATGAACAGTTCCACACCTTATCTCATGAGTAAAAAATTCAAAGGATTGGATTAACTTTTTAGCTTAGTTTTTAACTTTTTGATTTGATTTATTTTAATAATTTTTATTGTTAAAAATTAATCAATTTATTAATTAATCGATCAATTTTTATAAATTAATAAGTTTAATTTTTTTTGGTAAATTAATGGTGTATTACTAAGTAGAAACTATTAATAAGCTTTTATCACCTTGAATTCATTTTTATTATGACGTATATTAATAAGTTCTTATAAACTAAAATAAATAAATAATTTTTATTTAATAATTTTTATTAAATTTCAAAATTTTCTATAAGAAAGAACAATCTTTTTCAATTAAATTTTAAATTCTTTAATTTTATTTAATCTTTAGTCAGTTTTATTACACTATATCGGTTAAATCTTTTAAATCTTAAACCTCTTGTCTAAGTTTAACTTCTGATTTGGTTTTTAAAACGTTGTGTTTAATTTGTAATTAAAAATTTTTCATTTTAAAGATATATTGTAGTAATTCACCATTTATAATTCAAAACAACAATATAGATTTAACTGAATTGATTTATATTAGCTACCATAGTCACAATGTTTATTGTTGTTTGTGATTAAAAGTTTCTTAGACATTATGGAGAAAAGAATACAGAAATTTTTATGGAACTTTCAGCTTTTAAATCTGATCTTAAACTAAGCCTTCTCTTCCTTTTCCTTCTTGGTTTGGACAAGACCGTCTGTTCCTGCAAGCATGGCATACTTGTCCTTCCTCGTCAGGTTAGTGCACTCGAACCCAAGAGTCCCAGCAAGCACCCTCTGTATGTAGTTTGCAACTTCAATGGCTGATTTTCCACCTTTGCAAGTCAGCTCCTGAGGAAGCTGGTTCAAGAAGGTGATCTCATAAGTAGGCATAGGGTTCATGAACACGAAGTATGGATCCAAAAACTTGTGCCCACGAGCAGACGTGCCGTAGAAAACTGTTTGCTTGGTGTTGATCGCAACTGGGACGATCCTATCAGTGAGTTCAGCGAAAAGTGCACTGAACCTTAACAGGAATGTCTCTCTGCAAGTTGTTCCTTCAGGGCAAATCACCAAGTCACCTTCCTCCAACAAACGCTTGATATTAGCAGCATCTTTCTCTCTTTCTCTGGACAAAGCCACCGCCTTGATCGGAGAGATTATTTCGGAGAACTTGCTTATACTGTAGGTGACACAACTGATCTTCCTTCCAAGAGCCACTGCCGTAACAACCGGGTCAAGAACAGTCCGGTGGTTGCACACGAGCAAGACACCACTTTGACCTTTACTAGGAGGTGGTGGAGGAGTACCCTTAACAACCAGTTTGATTCCTAGGATCTTGTAATTGTATCGGACAATCCTCTCAGGTAATGGAATGTTAAGGTAGACCCGGAGAAGTGACAGGACTATGGCTATAGGCATCCATAAGAAGGTTAAGAGTGCAAATAGAGGTGTAGGTCTTTGAACTAAGCGTCCTTCATGGAAGATAAGAGTGCTCAAAAGCTTGTTTCTTGGGAGTGGCTCACATTTTGTTCTTGGAACCATGTAACCTTCCTGCAATTGAATAAATCATTCACGTTAATTACACAGAAAATTAGGAATTAGTTGATGCAACCCTTTAAATTGTGAAGAAAATAAGTTCCAAGATCAATAATTCAATCGAATGAAAATAGAAAATAGTATTAGATCATTCATGGCAATCCACCGAATTGCATTTGGGACCACTTCCAATTATTTCATACGCAAAGTACCTAGGTCCTTATTTAAGTTGAAAACTACCAAATTAATATAACAACAACAACACTCACGAAAAATTCCACTGAAACATGGAGTTTGGAACTATCAAATTAATATATATATCCAAATTGATAATATCATCATAATATTTTTCATTTTTTTCATAAAACCAAAATAAAAGCATAGTCGAAGCACCTCCTCTTGACCAAAACCCGGAAAAGATACCAAGTTAAACTGAAATTGGTGCACATACAATTCATGAGGTTTGAGGATGGTTCGAGCATGGATAATGTATGCTAGGTGTTTTGAATTGTGTGACATAAATTCTCTTCTTCTGTTTCCCTCACAAGAAAGCCCTCTAAATAAACAAAGTTTCAAACGTGAAAGCTTTCACTAGTGGTCCACACTAACGCAAGAATTGGAATGCTCAGAAACTTAAATGAACATAATATATAGTTGCCATAAACTTTCTTAACAAACATCCAATAAATACCCAAAAAGAAAATGATTTTACAGTTGTAATCGTACTACCATGATTTTACAGTTGTAATCGTACTACCTGTCTCAAGCTGAAACAGTTAATGTAAATTCAGAATTGTATGTCTTTGTCCTTGGAAGAAGACAAGAAAGCTAGCAGAACTGAAGAGATATATGATAATGTATCAATGAAAAGTTTTAAGATCTTACCTTGCATATTGACATGAACTCATGATCAGTTTCTCGGTCCCCTAAGCCTAAATCTGGCAAGTCCTTGCCAAATTCCTTCAAGATAGCGTCTCTTTTTTGTTCTCCGACAAGAATTCCAGGTCTCTTCACGAAACCTGTGGCTCTACCGGATTTTGTGACCTCCAACTCAGTGCCAAGAACCTTGTCAGCACCTAAAAAGGTCTTGACAAATGGCTCGACCATTATTCTTGGATTAGCAGTGACTATATATCTCTTCCCAAAAGAGTTAAACACCTTCCAAGTCTCGGGATGAACATCATCGGCATAAAACCTAGGCAATACCGACCTTGAAACAAGTTCAATGTCTCTTATTTTAAGTCCAGCAAAGGCAATGAACACGAAGATCTTGATAGCCATAGCCTCTGACACGAACAAGTACGTGAAGTACACAAAAGGAACTGAAGCTAAAAGAAGTAAGGCTCTAGGGAGGCTTCCAGCCTCAAGAGCCATGAGCAAGAAGTAAGGAAAAGCACTTCTTGACACAAGAAGAGTGCCGTCCAAGTCTGCAGCCACCGTCTGATTGGACCGTCCCCCGGTGCTACATTCGGTAATAGGTCGAAAATGGCGACGAGCCCCCATGACCATAACACACGAGGTTGAGAGAGTAAAATGTGAGTTAAGAGCAGTTGTAATAAGCTAAGGTGTTATGGCAGTGGAGAGAGATGCATGGAATTGATGATGATGATGTGAATTTGGTTCGTATGAGCATGAATAAATAGAGAGAGCATTACAATTATTTTTGTGGTTGAGACGGTAAGGGTGGCTAAAGAAGACGCAAACCATTAATTTTATTAGTATTTTAAGAAAAACCCTTTTTTTATTGCAAGCTTTTCTTATAATTGATTATTTAATATTGAACGTTTAATACGAGTAAGACTATGGATTTTGGCTTACAATTAAAGGCAGTTGCGAGGAGGGGTCTTGAGTAGTTGGAAGTCGATGCCAACATCTACATTACATTCAATTAGCCTACTTTTTAGTTTTTGAGCGCCGGCCATATAAGCTATGTTTTAAAGCATAGGCCTTGATATGGGCAAGAGTTTCTAATAAGTTAATTAGGCTTTGATGATCTTCCCCAAACCTTTACAAAACGAGCGCCTTGTGTATTATATATATATCATTAGATTCTCCAATTTATCATAATTTTCACTAATTTGTGCATAATTTCGATTCATCCATGCTATAGTGGTAAGGGTTTTAATTTAGTAATGAGAAGCCATGAGAGATTTGTACGTCCGACTAATTTGGTTTAACAACATGCATAAGAACTTAAAGACATAGATCAGAAAAAGAAAAAAAAGCCTGTCCTTAAAATATGGGAAGATCTAAAAGCCAAAGGAACTTGTGACTGGCCTACCAAAGCATTCCATGTACAAGATAATGTTAAATTCGAGTCATTTTTTCAGATATATCTACCCTGAAAATGATCAAAAATCAATTAGGTACTCAACCAAATTGGCTGGCCTTAATTTCTAAAAAAAAAAGTTGGCTTATCTTTCTTCATGGGGGCAATAAAGATATGGAGCCAAAAGTTAGTAAATATATAAAACTAATTAAGTTAGTTTCATACAATAGCTTAAGCAATTGTGATGAAACGGTTACTTAACACTAAGTACGTCTATTGCAAAATTATTACGAAAAATTTTCGGCATTAAACACATGAAAAGATACGACTTAATGCTTAAAAATCATATGATTAGATATATAATAAATCCATTCTATTTATAGTAAATGTCCTTTTTCATGTTTGATTATTTTTCTTGATCGAAGAAAATTATTGATAATGATTGAAAAAATTCGAATGTGTTGTGACAGATATTTTAATTTGTTATAAAAATTAAAATTATAAGATATTTGAAAAAAAGAGAGAATTAATCCACTATCCAAAAGTGTCCCCATCTTAAACAATGAAGGGATGTGGCAACAAAACAAGCTGGAGGTTGAGTATATAGCCGAGCTCATAATTGTTTTGACTTAATCAACGAAAAGCTAACCAAAATGCTTTGTTTCTGTCCAGAAGTCTCAAAGCCTAAGGTACTGGTTCAAAGGAGTGCAACACAAAATTTTTTAATAATTTTGTATTAATTTCCTTACCTAAATTTAACTTTTTGAGGTTTCTTGTGTTATATTCTAAAAGGAATGGTACACAATTCTCTGGAGGTTGCTCTGTTAAAGCTTCAAACTCCTGGAATCATCTTCTTCTATCTAAAGTTTCTAACGGGTAGATGTTGACATCAACCAATGCCCCTCTCTTGCTGCTTAAGAAACAGTAACTTGGAAGCAAGCAAAACCACTTTTTGTTGAGAAATGTAAAAATATTCGGAATTAGTTTTATTAAATAGTTCATTTAATTTTTGTAATCATTTATATATATGTACTATCAGATCTTTTCAAATCTTACATTAATCAGTGTGAGATTCAAACTGAATGTGATGACGATGATTTATGTATATAATAGTCTATAAATGATATATAAAAACTCGGCATTAAATAATACGTACGATCTAATTAATATTTTTAAGTCTAGCGGGTTATTACCTCAAAACAATTCTTTTATTGTAACTGGAATATGGGAATTTTAAATTAATAAGTACGTAAAATAAATGCTCTGCCACTTGATTTTTAAGCATTGATCAATAAGAAATCATAATATCTTGACATTTGATTACGCAACTTGTGAATGTTCATGGCCTTCCTGATTGCATCAAGGGTCCTGCATGGAGACAATTTTGACTCTTTCTAGGCCACAATCGTAATAGAGTCCTGCTGATTATGCCACAAAGTAATCCTTTTCGTAGCCACAAATTAAGTAATCCTTTTCGCAACATGTCTTTTGGGGAGTGACTCAATTGGTAGGGGACACTTCTAAAGATTTTTTAGTACTCAGAGTCTTGGTTTTGAGCTTTAAGAACTCTCTAAAAACTTTATATTAGAGGCCAGAATTCATTATACAAGCATTTAATTAATTAATTAATTTAATACGTACTTAAAAATAATGGTGATTAATTACGAGTTTGGTTTCATTAAAAAGGAGTAGTTATTGGAACATAACTTTGAGAAAATGCCAATCAAGACCCTTATTCAGACGGATCAAATTTTTTGTAATACTTATGATATTTTAAATTAATATAAATATATAAATAAGATTTAATAAAATAAAATAAATAAAATAGAAGATTTGACAAGAGTTAGATTCCTCCGTCGAGAAAGTCTTGTCTAATAATGGAACTGATTACACGAGCATGTCGCGTTCTTACACATAAGCATGTAGTTTTTATTTCAGATGTACTGTAATTGATGTGTATGATCTGTAGTGAGAAGAGAAGCTAGCTCGTCCCATCAGAAGTCCAAGTCTTGCAAAATCAAAGAATTGATCGGATGAGAAAGTACGGAGGATCCATTTCATATTTTTTCAAACTTTATTTTATTATATATATATATATCTATAATTTAATAAAACACGATAAAAATATTATAACAATATAAGAAATCTCATCCCAAGAGGGTCCTCTTTAGGTTCAGTTACAAAAAGATTACATGGAACTCAAATTTTCGAACATGTGCAAAGGTAATTATAGACTCTCAGATGAAAATAAACTTGGATTTATTTTGTATGCTCCATAACCCTTGTTTAGATTTTCTGAATTTTAGATTCACAAAAGAGGATAAAGTATATTAAAAAAAAGATTTATTCGCATGGGAAAATAAGAGTTTTAATCGGCTAATTTAATTGTAAAACTCTTGTGTTATTTAATTTTTATATTCAAATTTTAACGGTTTTATTATTAAAATTTTATTAATTATTTAGTCAATTTTTATTAATTAATAAGTTCTTATAAATTAAAATAAATCAATTAATTTTTATTTAATTATTTTTAAAATTTTAAATTTAAATTCTGCGATAAATAAAAAATCTCTTTCGATTATATTTATATTATTTAATTTTATTCAATCTTTAACCGATTTTATTACGGTCTAATATCAGTTGAATCTTTTAAATCTTAAACTTTTTATCTTATCGATTTAACTCTTAATTCAGCTTAAAATTTAGTTTTAATCAAAGACCTATTAAATTATTTAGTAATCTAAAGTTTTTTTTTTAAGAGTAGTAATCTAAAGGTTATTTATTCTTATATTTTGGTGGTTGAAGTCCGACTTTGATTGATTAAGACACAAATACCTCATTTCTCAAATCAATGAGAGCCATAACTTACGTTATTCATTAGGACACACACAAGCTAAAGCAACAAAAGGCCACATGATATGCTCTATTTCTCACCTAATTTGTCGGTTTTGGTCTCTCTTGCCCCAAGAGCAAGCCGAATTTAATTTTTTAACACATTAGACCCCACTAGGCAATTAAAAACAAATAGGAAGAGCGCCATCTAATTAGAAAATCAAACCTAACTCTATTGAATCGTTTGTGTAGGGGCTAGACTTCCCAACAACTATATATGCCTAGTTATGAGACCAGAGACTGTGGTTAGAAAACGACCATGCTAGTTTGAAATATCAAAATGAATGATCACATTTATTACTCAGAAACATTATATGGGATAGGGTCAAATTCAATTTGTAATATTTAGATTGTAATTGTAGATGTAACGATTATGATCAACCCCTCTTGTTCATTATAATAAAAAATGTATTATAATTTTCTAAAATTTCATAAAGATATAAGTTATTTGTACATTTGCATTTATGTATATAATTTATTTATATATAGAGCACAAAATATAATTGGGGGTTTATCATATCTACAAAGCAAGGCTTTTAATTTTCATATAATAACTGGATTTTTATAACCAACCTAATGCGTTTTTTTATTTTTATAATTTTCATATTCAAATAAAAAATGAAAGGAAGATAACCCTAAATTAGGAATGAATTAGATTTTTACATCTCTAATTTGCCTCAATAATCAATAAATTTATACATTCGAAATTTATCATGCACATAAACAGTCTCACTTGTTCTCGTGTCAATTATTTAAAAAATTAAAGTAATATAGAAAAAAGAAAAAAAGAAAATAAAAATTTACGTAGTTCAACTAATATATGTGATTTATATTTATAAATAAAACGAAAAATACATATAAAAAGAAGTATGATCATAATTTTATACAATTTTTCTTCAAAAATTTTAAAAATCACTAAAATTCTATTTTCATAAATACTTACTGATAACTTTATCTCACCCTAATTTTAAAAATATCTTGCAATTGAATTAATGTGACTTTAGAAATCCAACTCCAAAACCACGAATTAAAAGAGGTAACGTACCCATCAACTCGTACCAATACCCTTATTCTTGTGGACATTAAATCGCCCAACCTAAGATGCCACACAAACTTTGTGTTTGGCATGACTTGTTCACAAGTCTGTTTCCTTTTCATTGCATTGATCCTGAGTTCTTTCGTGGAAAATCAGTCGTACTAACAAGTCGGTTTGTCTGGCTACGGAAGTCTACGTGAATGCCAGGTTGTAATAAATTGCTCAACTAATATAAACGGCAAGTGCGGAAAGAATAATGTCTTTTCTAACTGTAATTGACTTTTAGTAGTAGTAATAATTACTTCGAAATTGATATATTAGCAGAAATTGAATAGTTTCGAAAGAGTCGGTAGAAAAATTAAATCAGATCTAACTGAGATCATATACAAAACCTTAAGATATATAGGTCGTGCTTATGTTCTTATGTCTCTTTCTGATATAGAATTACTCCACTTGTCAATTTCGTACTCCCTTTTCAAATCCATGAATAAATCTAATGAAGAGTTTTAAAGAGGCTTAAAGAGCAATTAGATCATATTCAAGCAAACTCATATATAACAAAGATATCATATCTCCACGTAATGTGTTATGAGTTATATCTTTGTATATATTTCTATTTTTCTGAGTGAATTTTCAATAGATCTGTGTTTATTCTTATCTAATATTTCACTTATTCTATCAAAACAAATGTTTAAGGTTTTTCCTTACAAATAATGTTATCTTCATCTTATTTAAATTACTAAATAATATCTTATTTTTATTTTATTAAAATAATTTCTTTTTTTTTTCTCGTGTTACTCCTATATCAAAGCTATAAACACGTTATGTATAAAGAATTTGGGATAATAATAAATAGTCCTTCCTTTCAATCGAAAACATTACATGGTATCAGAGCAAATATCAATCTTCTATTTCTCAATTATCATAACATGAATTCTTTATGAGACCCACGGCTTTTTCCACAATAGTAATTACATGCTAAGAAGTACATTTTAAGAAGTAGAAAGCTTATTTACGTGACAATGTGATTAAAATTAGTATGAGAAACAGAAAATAGATAAAACGAAGGTAACATTATCTAACAATTTGGATTCAGCATAATCGAGCTAGCAAATCAGCAAATGCATAATGGAGAGCTTTAATCAGCAAATGCATAATGGAGAGCTTTACAAGAATGCTTTCACCACAACAATCTACACCTTGTGAAAAGAAAGAAACTGAAGGATATATAAAGGAGAGAAAACTGACAAACATCAGCTAGTCGAAGACATAATCAACAGGATCAAAGTTATTATACTAGCAAAAAATGCACAAAACAATCTGTCTCTCGAAATGAAAATCAGATGGAATTTATAATCATATAATATGTATTTTCTTCTTGTTTGACTAGTTTATAGAATCAGGAAGCTAGTGTATCCATTGTAATGAAGAAATAGCTTTTGTTATGTATTGGTTTAAAATGGGCTAGATCACTAACCTTGATGCAGAAGCGAATTAATCTTTTTGCCGCTTTTTGCCCACGTAACTCCTAGTCATAGTCACGAACACGAAAGTCGCAAACAAAATCTCTAACCCCGGTGGCTACTAAAGTCACCATAAAGATCACGTCTTAAATCTCGATCACTTAGATGGTCAGTATGTGAGAGGATTGGTATCTGGAGAGACTTTGAGGCTTTTTCTTTATATCAATAGCATTGACCCACTGTAGTCACATTTAATCCATTTAAATAAGGTTTTTCCTTACAATTATTTTCTTAACTGCTCCCCTAAAAATAGGGGAGTATTTTATTTTTGGCAGTCAATCAGTCACTTTTCAAGTGGCTGCTATGGCCATTAAAAAAAATGCAACAACTCCCACTCGATCACATAAGCCATGTTTATCACAAAGCAAATTCATACCAATCTACATTTCATACAAGAAATGAGGTGTGCGACAAAAAATTAACTAGTAGTGTTATATTAAGTCACCATATAACTAACACAACACTTTCATAATAACAATGCCCTAAATCATCCGAGATCATCACTACTAACATACTTCCCTTTATGCTGTAACGATATTATTTTATTATATACATTATATAATTGCTCGGGCTAATATGGTGAAGATGGAAACATTTTTCCTTAAACACATGTGGTATTCCATCTTAGCTTGATTGCTTTCCTAATATATTTCGCTGGATCGTATACATCTTAGCCCTTGCAAAATATATTAAAGTAGCGACACGAAAGCTTTGACTTCATAACACAGTTCTGAGTCAAAGGGCATCATACAGACATAAATGTCTATAGGGGTCACACAGTGACAAAGAGGGAAGCTAATTGTCACTCCGTAAAAAAAAGGTCGTTATGGAGCACACATAATATGATATGTGTGTCATGGTATTGCTCCCACTATCTAGGATATGTCGCTATTATATACCATGCGAATCATAAGTCTAGATCTTACCAAAAAATCTAACCCGAGCCACTTGATCAACACACTTAGTGCTTGACTTGACACTTATGAATCGGCTAAAGGCTTTAATGTGAAATAGTGCACTTCACATTGGACTCATCAGAGTCTCATCTTAAACTTACTAAAGTGACTATATAATTCAATCACTAACCATTCATATAACACAAATATGGTGATAACCCAATCTTATACACACTCAGTGTTAATATGCTTAAGTCTCATCCCACATACTACTCAAGCATCAGGGCGATTACCCATGTGATAGGGTCAATCATAAGCCTCGTGACTGTTTAATGTGCCTAACAACGCAATGGTATACTAATGAACATTTAAAGGATGAAAAACATCAAAAATATATTCCATAAATGCTCAGTACAAAAAAATATGTCCATTATAAGAACAAGATTGATCTGAACAACTAAACCCTAAGCAAACTTAGACTCATCACATGAGCTTTGAAAGAATCTTTGGGTATAGGTTTAGTCATGGCATCAACAATCATCTTGTTAGTAGATATATACTTAATGGTAACCTCTTTCTTTTTAATAGCATCTCGAACAAAATGATAACGTCTTTTGATATGCTTGGTCTTTCCATGAAATTTTAGATCATTCGCATACTAGATAGCAGTGGCGTTGTCACAGAGCATTGCAACAGGCTCATCAACTCTTAGGGTGAGATTGAGAGCCTGAAGAAAGCTTCTCAACCAAATTGCCTCTTGCACAATGAGGCAACTAGCAATGTACGTTGCTTCCATAGTTGACAAAGCAATGCAGTTCTGCTTCTTACTGCACCACGATATGGCCTCTCCACTAAGGACAAAGGCATATCTTGAGGTTGACTTGGACTCGTCCTGGTCACCACCTCAATCAACATTCGAATATCCTCTTAATCTTAAGTCCCTGCCCTGATAGCAGACGACTAGGTTACTTGTACCATGCAGGTAGCGCAAGATTCTCTTGACAGCTTGCCAATGAGCAGGTCCAGGGTTACTCTAGTAACTACTTACCAGGCTAACCGCAACACGTATGTCTGGCCTTATACATAACATGGCATACATCAAGCTTCCTAAGGCACTTGCATAAGGGACCATACTCATTTTCTTCTTATCTTTATCTATTTTGCGGAATTGATCAAGGCTTAAGGCTAGACCCTTCTTAAGCAGAGTGTCAACAGGTTTAGAATAGTGCATCCTAAAACATTCCAAGACTTTGTTGATGTATGCTTCTTGACACAAACCAAAAAGCTTCTTAGGATGGTTTCTCACTATTTCCTTGCCTAGGACATACCAGGCTTCACCCATATCCTTCATCTCAAAGACTGAGGATAGCCACTTCTTAGCAGCATTAATCATCTCCAAGTTGTTTCCAGCCAATAGTATGTCATCAACGTACAAAGAGAGAAACATAATCCCTTTTGTATTTTACTTGACATACACACAATGGTCTTCATCCACTATGGACAAGTCAAATAAAGTAATGGCTTCATGGAATCTGAAGTACCATGCTCTAGAAGATTCCTTAGGACCATATATCGAAGTCTTAAAATGACAAACTTTGTCCTCTTGACCTTTTAAGACAAACCTAATAGGTTGATCTATATATATATCTCTTCCTCAAAACTAACATTGAGGAAATCAGTCTTTACGTCCATTTGAAATAACTCTAAGTCAAAATGGGCAACCAGGGCTAGAAGCAGGCGAATTGAGGAAAATCTTACCACAGGTAAAAAAGTTTCTTCATAGTCTATTCCCACAATTTGGGTAAAACCTTTCGCCACTAATCGGGCCTTGAACTTTTCAATTGACCCATTTACTCTACGTTTAATCTTGAAAGCCCACTTGTTTCCAATTGATTTACGTTTGGGTGGAAGATCAAGAAGTTCCCAAACCTCATTTCTTGCCATCGAGTCCGTCTCATCCCTCCAGCCAGTCTTGATAATTTGGTAAATCAACATCCTCTTGAAAAGAGGTAGGTTCCTCTATTTCCAAAGGGGTGCATATGAAAATTTCCTCTTCGATTTAGAAAAGGCGTCGAGGAATTCTTCCACGCTCACTCCTTCTAATACAAGGACCCTCGTTGTTTGCTTGTTCAGATGGGCAATCTCTCCCACTTTCCTTCTGAGGCGTGGGATTCTAAACATTTGGACCAACCTCACATTCAGGGACTAATGACTGAGGACTAATCTCATCCTCAGTTTGATTCTCATCAAGAAGCAAGTTTCTACCTTTTAAGGTGGTAGGACTACTGCAACCATCTACTTCATTTGGAGGAGCTATGGTATTATCTTTGGTAATATTGTGAATTCTTAAATCCCCCACCTCACCAACAGATAATTATACATCTTGTTGCAACTCATACAAAATGAGGTCCTTTTTTATTTCATTGATACTTGGGAACTCATCCTCAAGAAATTCAACATTACAGGAGTCAATTTCAGTCATGCCACTATTTGGGTGTTTGCCAAACATCACATACCCTTTGGAGTGTTTGGGGCACCTAATGAACACCAGTTTAGTAGCTCTTGGACCGAGATTTCCATGTTTATGGGTTGGGTTGTGCACATAGCTAGCCGAACTCTATAGGCGCAAATGGTCTAAAACGGACTTTCTTCCATTCCATAACTCATATGGAGTAGTAGATATACTGTTACTCGGTACACAGTTAATGATATAAGCTGCCGTAAGTAGTGCATTTGCCCAAAAACTAATTGGAAGACTAACTTGAGTCATCATCGACCTAACCATATCAAGTAAAGTTCGATTCCTCCGCTCTACAACACCATTTTGTTGTGAAGTACAAGAAATCATGAGTTGTCTACGTATACCTTTTTTCTCACAAAACTCTTTGAACAAATCAGAGAAATATTCACGTCCACGATTGATTCGGAGAGTCTTAACTCTTTACTCCATTTGGGTTTCAACTCCCGCCATAAAGCGTTTAAACACATTGAGCGCTTCATGGCGGTGAGATAGTAGGTACACATACCCATATCGTGAATGACTATCAATTAAGGTGAGCAAATACACAGCATCATGACAAGCTTTGACACTCAAAAGCTCGCATATGTCCGAATGGACTATTTCTAAGGGACTTAATGCTTTTGAGGCCTTACCAAAATGCTTCATACTCGCTTTACCAGCCAAACATAACTCACACTTAAGTAACTTAACCTTAGTGGCCAGTCTAAAAGACCTTCTTTAGCTAGTCTATTCATTCTATCTTAGCCAATATGATCAAGTCTAGCATGCCATTTAACAGATTCAGAATCAAAATTACAATTAATAACTAAGGCAAAGCGATGAATTATTTAAAATATCATCCAAATTAAGAACAAAAAAAACCATCTCTTAAAGATCCATGACCAAAAACATGATCATTATACAAAATCTCTAAGCAACTAAACTGAAAATTGAAACAGAATCTAAGCTTTAATAAAGAAACTACTGAAACTAGAGTGTTGGATCCCGAATTTTTCTTAGAATTTTTTATTATTAAATTAGCAAGCATGAATATAAATTATAATTCTTGAATTAGCAATTTGTTGGAGTTTAATTAGGTATATAATTAATTACGTGTGGTTGCATGGATTAAAAGGAAGAGTTAGAATTAAGTTAAGGAGTTAGAAGGCATTAGATTAAATATGGAAGGGTAAGCTTAGAAAGACAAAATTTTTTCTTAAACTAATAAGAGAATAATAAATGAAGGATATGTGAGTGAAGAAAGAAAGAGACGTTTTCTTGAGGTTAAGAAAGAGAGAAAAGAATAACCTAAAAGAAACTAGAGAAAGAGGAAGAGAGTCGTGTAATAACAACAGAAAAGGGAGAGACGTGTTTGAGTGGTTAGGGAAAAAGATAGAGTCAGGTTAAAAAATAAGGAAGAAAGAGAGAAGAAAAATGTAGAAAATTTGGGTTGAAAAGAAAAATGAATCTAGCAACCAAGGAACCAAATTTATCTAAAACACATTGATTGCCTTATTTTGTAAGGTTTATAGAAAAGGAAGAGCAAATAGTATATATTTATTAAATTGAGCTTTATTTTTAATTATTTATATTTTTTTTATCCTGATGAATCTAACCTTTTTGCCTCTAACAAAGTCTTAAAGATGTTGTTATAGGATATGGAGAATTTAACTCCTAAAATTAACCATTGTAACTTTTAAAATTGGTGAACTAAGTGAGAAAGATGAGATGCCACTAATAGATTGAGAATTTAAGAAGAAATATCATTCAAACTAACTTATAGTTAATGTTCAACAAGAGGTAATTATTCATTTTTTAGGATTATTTGACATCTTGCATTTATTTTTCAGTTGGAGTTTAAATTCCTAGTGATGAATGTTACGTTGAATATTTCTTTGGTATATTATGGATATAGATTTAGATATTATGTGTAAATAGGAATATTAACTTAAAACTTGTTGACTGTTATACCAATTAGGATATATTTTCTTTAAACTAATGAATGATGATATTAGGGGAGAATTTGTCATGACTTTGTATGTTTAAAGTCTCTTTTAATATTTTTGATCATTCTTTATTAATATAACCAATACTTTAAAGTGTTTTTATGCTTTAATTTGAGTTTTAAAAATGGTTTCTTAAGCTATCTGGTCAATTGGTCGACCAATATCTTAGTTTAGTTTACCAGTATCTTCAAAATTCACCCCCCTTTTCTCAACCACTTAAACACCTAAGTTGACCAATGCTCTTTTGTGGTCGAAAAATATCAGTTCACCCAAGAAGTTTTCTCTTTCCAATGCATTTGCTTTGAAATTGGATCCATATACTAATTGATCACCTACCCTTACTAGTAGACCAATATACTTCACTACTCGACTAATATGACTTTTTCTTCAAAAACCTTAATTCCAATAAGTTTGTACTATAGTTGGCTTCTAGGTTTGGACGACAACACATATTGGTTAACCAATGAAGTTATGTGGTTAACCAACCTTCGTTATTGTATCTCAATTTGCCCTCTTTTCTTTTACGTTTCATTTTAGTTATGTAAATCTTTTAAGAACATCATTTCCTTGTCATAAAATCATTAGATTATATCAAAATGAAAATTTGTAATTCTTAAATTTCAAATTTGGGATTTTCCAATTTTTCTTAATTAAGAGTTATCTTTTCAAATTGATGCTTTCATACTAAAATTACAAAACGAGTAAAGGTTGTTTCATCTATAATTATATTGATTTTGTTCAATTTTGGTATTTTGGGAACTTTTCATATTTTTATTTTAAAATTTAGGGTTTTCCAAAATTATAATTTTTTCTTAAATTGATTATTGGATAATGCAATTATGCTTTTATTTATTACAATTTCAATCATTAAGTTTATCAAAACTTGCCCTTGTTGTTATAATTAAGCTTGTAGGCACAATACCAAAATTAGGAAATTTTCAAAATTAGACATAATTAGGAATGTTTCTTTCATAATTGGGCAATTACTTTGACTATTTAAATATTCAGTAGGCTTCTTTCTTTAATAAGCTTACCAATCTCAATTAAATTCATTTTGTTCTTTTAACCAAGTTAGCTTGACGTGTAACACTTTATATTATGCATTTTTAGATAATGATTTCTTTTTGACGATTCAAAAAAGGGGGGGAAAAGGAGTAGTGATATTAGACTTGGGAAGAGTGAAGAAATTCAGGGGGAGTATTGTTTTGTTGTTTTTGTATTTCTTGCACTTCATGTGCTAAGCTTGAAAAAAATTAAGTTATTTACATGTATAGACATTTCTTTGATATTGAATATCTTGATAGTGATTTCTGTGTTTAATTTTATTATTATTCTTTAATATCACAAGTGTTTTATCGTAATCAAAAAGGGGGAGAAGTGTTTGAATAATAATTGGATTAAGATATTGGTTTGAGCATTTAAACTTATTAAAATTATGTTTTTGGGGTGATTGGTCAACCTATATAGGTTAATGGTTAACCCATATAAGTTGAAGTTATTAAATTTGATGTATCATGAGTTTTTTATAATATTGCTTGATGTGTTAGTCAACTAATGTGTCATATGGGTTAACTGGTATGCCTACTAGTCAACCAATAGTCGATAATGGCTACGATGAACCAGTAACAATAGGTAACATGTCAGTGAATCGGATAAACATGTTGAAAGGGACCTCTATGAAACATAAAACTGTACTTTACCTCCTTTTTTAAGTAGATGAATTTGGTTTTGAGAAGATCACCAGCGTAATAAACATCAAATGAGGCATAAGAAATTCTTTAAAAATCATACAAAGGTGTGAACCAAGTGAAACAAACGCGCTTACAAACACTTAGAGGTGAGTTTGAAGTTTTAAAAAAGAAAGAGTCAAAATGTATGTCTGATTATATTACAAGGATACAAATAGTGGTGAATCAATTCAAAAGAAATGGTGAGGTGATGAGTGATGGTCGAGTAGTAAAGAAAATACTAAGGTCCTTAACTGATGATTTTGAGAATATGGTGTGTGCAATAGAAGAGTCTAAAAACTTGGCATAGATGACCATAGATGAGCTCTCAAGTTCCTTGGAGGCTCATGAATAAAGAAAGACAAAAAAAGAAACAAGAAGTGTTGGAGGAAACACTTCAAGCCGATGCAACAATAAAAGAAGATAAGTTGGATGGCCATGGAAGAGGTCGTGGTAGAAGTTGCGGTGGCTATATAGGTCAAAGTAGAGGTTACGACAGAGGCCGTAGTAGAGAACAAAAATGGCAAGAGAATAAAGAAGATAAGAATCAGCAAAATTCGTACAGTAGAGATCTGGGTCAAGAAAAAGGAAGATCAAGTAAGTACAATTTTCAATGTTATAATTTTAAAAATTATGTCCATTATGTAGCGGAATGGTATTATAATGAGAAGAGAAATGACAATGAGAAAATGGAAAAAAAAGGAGGTGATGGTGTAATGATGCTAGCAAGTAAGGAGGCCGACCCCAGTAATGATTCAATATGGTACTTGGACACCGGTGTGAGCAACCGTATGTGTGGCTACAAGTACATGTTTATCGAAATAGAAGAGAATGTGGATGGTCATATATCATTTGGAGATGCCTCTAAAGTGAAAGTCAAAGGGCAAGGTAAATTTCTTATTCAATGTAAAGATGGAAATGAGATTTTTATTCCTAACATTTATTATGTCCTGGATATGAGGAGTAATATTTTGAGTTTGGGTCAATTGTTGGAACGTGGTTACACAGTTCTTATGAAAGATCGAATGCTTTATTTGAGGGACCAAAATAATCGATTGTTATCCTAAGTAGAAATGACCAAAAGCTGCATGTTTAAGTTAAACTTGGTGAATGTACAAGCAAGATGTTTGAAGGCTTGTGTAGAGGATGAATCTTGGTTATGACATTTGTAGTTTGGGCACCTTTATTTTGGTAGTTTGAAACAAATGTAAAATGAAAGAGTGGTGAATGATATGCCAAACATAGACCGCTACGATAAGTTTTGTGAAGCTTGTGTCTTAAGAAAAGTTACAAGGAATTCTTTTCCAAAAGAAGCAAGATATCATGTGAAGAAGGTGCTCGAATTGGTTTATACCAACATTTGTGATCCAATAACTCTAACTCCCTTAGTAAGCACTGTTATTTTATTATTTTTATTTATGATTATTCTCATAGTACTTAGGTTTATTTTTTTAAGGAGAAATTGGAAGCATTTTCTATTTTTAAGAAATTTAAGGTGCTTGTTGAAAACTTGAGTGGTAAGCGCATAAAAGCTTTAAGGTCCGATAAAGGTGGTGAATTTACATAAAAAAAAGTTAGTAAATTTTCGTGAAGAGAATGGCATTAGAAGGTTCTTAATAGCTCTTTATTCACCTCAACAAAATAGAGTAGCAGAGAGAAAGAATTGGACCATACTCAACATGGTTCGAAGCATGCGAAAGAGTAAAAGCATGCCAAAGGAATTTTAGGTTGAGGCGGTAAGATGTTCGTTATATTTATGTAATCATTGTTTAACGAAAAATTTGGAAAATGTTACCCCACAATAAGCATAGTATGGTGTCAAACCATTGGTGACACATTTGAAGGGGTTCAGAAGTATGACTTATGCTTATATTATGGATAAAGGCACACAAAGCTTGATGACAAAAGCAAGAAGCTGATTTTTATCAACTATGATGAAAGGTCTAAGGCGTATAATCTCTATGATCCATTAAAAAAACTTGTGAGTTATGATGTGCAGGTCAATGAAGAACAACGCAAACTGGACCATCTTCAACTTTATCCGATAATGAAGGTGAGCCAAGAACACCAAAAATAAGAAGCTTATGAGACCTATACGAGGCGATAAATGAATTACACTCGGTGTATCTTTTGGATGATATGAAGAACATCACATTCAAGCAAGTCGTAAAAGAGGATAAATGGCAAGTTGCGATGCAAGAGGAGATGAAAGCAAATTGAGAAGAATGATATTTGGGAAGTTACGAAATTACGCAAGACTTATAAGCCCATTAGTGTGAAGTGGGTTTACAAGAAGAAGATGAATGCACAAGGCAAAATTGAGAGATACAAGGCGAGAATAGTGGAGACATGATACAAGCAAAAATTCGGGATTGATTATACAGAAGTGTTTGCCCCGATTACAAGAATGGAGACAATTCGACTACTAATTTCATTGGATGCTCAAAACAAGTGGAACATTTTTTAAATGGATGTGAAGTCGACATTTCTAAATGGAGTGCTTGAAAAAGAGGTCTACATTGAGCAACCCCCTAAATATAAAAGGCAACGATACTCACATTTCCCGCTTGAGCAGGGTATGAGGAGGGTAAGATGTACGCAGTCATGCCCATATC
>JAOTJB010000005.1:444492-458145 GCA_027123815.1 Erythroxylum minutifolium
TGAAATTACAACATCGTACTCTCAAAGTTATTTGTTATATGATGTTGATTTAGTTATAAACAAGTAAAGCATCACTGGCACTTGGAAGTTTGGAACTATATGACAATTCAAATGTGTACACACTAAAATCAAGTTAATGATAAACGATTAGTATCTCTTTATCATAATGAAAAAACCTCCATATGATCAACTATCGTGATAAACAATTGCTGCACGGAATGTAAAAAAATATGATATAAATTTTATTTAAAAGGACAATATAAGACTCTCATGTGATTTAACTCATTTTTAAAAAATTCTGATCTTTAAAATTATCAAAAAAAACTTTTGATTTTTAATTTTAAAAAAAACTATTTTTCTTATACTTTCATTAAAAAAGTAATGTAAAAATATGTGACATGAATATCATATGTGGACTAATCAAACGATGTTATCATGACGAATTAATCCAAATCAAACCAATTAATTCTGAACCAAATTATTAATTTAATATAACTATAATAGATTATTAGTTAAGGTCAAGTTCAATTGGTACATGTTAAGTTGGGTTACCATATTGATAATATTTAATTAGCCTATGTGTAATGTTTTTGCCATGTATGTTAACCATTACTTCTTTTGATAAATGTAAAAGAGAAGAGTTTATATGGAAAATTAAAAACTATGAGAAGTTCTTTTCGATAATTTTAAAGATCAAGGATTTTTTGGAAATAAGTTAAACCAAAATGGAACTCTGTGTCTTTTACCCTATTTTATTTTGATATATACATAGGCCCATATCCTAAGGCATCATGTAATCATAGAACCCACACTTTATACATGTTACTGACTTCCCCAACCATATACACACTTCAAATCTTTCAACCTTATATGCTTATACTCCTTCCTAAATCATGATGACTTATATGCAAAGATACGTTTAGTTACTATGAGATATACATCATCTTTCCTATCATTCTTAATCTTGTAAACATAAATCTCACTTTAGTTTTATAATGTCTAAGTTGAAGAAAAACTACGGCATTATTTTATAAATTAGTGGAGGGTTACTTCTTAAATCACAAAACTTGAAATCTCAACATTGAAGTACCAATTGATGTTTTCTCTAGGAATAAAAAAAGAAAAGTCAAATTTATAACTACAATGAGGGATAGTAATTATGTTGCCACTGATCCTTTGAGTTTGCCAATTGGATTAATCATATGAACAAGAAATAAAAGAATTCATAATGTAAATAATGGTTTTTTTTAGAGAAGTGGCTATGTGTATGGAATCAAGCTAAATTGAAGGACAAGTACTGGTTAGCTTACTTCTAGCTAAAGTTGAAGACTTGGATTAATAATGAGTACACCCATACAAGAATCTCTTCCTTTATTGATGGATACCACCTGCAACATAATATATCAACATACCATGGAATAAATAGGTGGCATACCATCGTTAAGTATTCATTAGGAAATTTCTTATTGATTTCTTCACCTTATTGCTTCTCCCCTTTTTCAAGACATGAAAGGTGACCAACCACTAAATTTCTCATTATAGAAGCAACACTTATCGAATAATTATTAGCTTCTCATCTTTTTTGGCAAAAAGGTGCCTCAATGTTGCATGGTTTATGTAGAGAATCACTTTGGACCCTAAAATAAATGATCGAAACTTGTCACAAGCGAATACAACCACTAGTAACTCCTTTTTAGTATTTGTGTAATTCAATTGGGCTTCTGATAATGTCTTGCTTGTATAGTAGATAACATGTAACCTTTTGTCTTCTGACTGCCCTAACACACACCCTATCATTTAATCCCTAGCATCATATATAAGCTTAAATGGTAAAGACTAATCCACTAACATCAATATTGGTGTTGAAATTTGAGCCCCTCCTTAAAACTATTAAAAGAAATTAAACATTTAACATTAAAAATTAAAAGATACATGGCAAAAGGTCAAATTGGCTGCTAACTTTTTTACTAGAATTCAATTTAAACTCAAAGGTTATGAAACATTCTAAAGAACCCTAACATTTTATAAATGTTCAATATAAACTCCAACTTAACTTGTTCCTTAATCATCCGTTACAAAAGAAATATAAGTGGCGTCTTTTATGGGTCCCTTCTAAATATTTATAGTATGTGGAAATTAAGTTTAAAAAATTAGAAACAATTAACTTTTCTTTTTTTTCTGTATCCTCTACTCTCTCTTTCTCTCTCTCTCCCTTATAATTTTGCTTGAGCTTAACTTTTTATCTTTTCCTTTGGTTGTAATCCATACTCTGATTTAAGCTTCCAATGCTCTTTTTACAATGCTTGCAAATCTTCTATAGTATACAGTTTGGTGTTGGAGTCTATGAACTCTTTTTGGGCATCTTCAACCATTACGTGTACTTCAACCAATTTACACTCAATTGCAACCTTGGTGTCAACATCCTTTACACACTTCTCATACAAAGCCTTCTCCAACTACAAAATTCATAAGCAAAAAAAAGTATTCAAAGGACTATAAGGTCATAAAGGAAGACAAAAATGCCAAAAAAAAAAACAAACAATTGCTATGCACTCTTTATTAACTCCTAAAACTTTCTTTGGACTATCTTTTTGTTTCTTCGCTTCAGAAAGAGAGGAAAAGTTTGTACTTGATTGTTCTTGTATAATAGTTCAGATGCCTCTTTAGAAGCTTTAATTTACTCGTGTGTTGAAGTTGGCTCTTTCTTTCTAACATGAGAAGGTCTATATGATGTTAAATGTCATGAATCTAAAGAAGGTTACATTTTCAAGTATGCAGAAGCAGTTAAAGCATACTCTATGCAACCATAAGAATATAAGTATGTAAATAAATTGCTGAGATTAAGTAGGCAACTTAATGCACCAAGATCCTAAAAAAAGTTCATAGACGCGAACACCAAACTACATGCTATAAAAGCTTTGCTTTACAAAAAGAGCGTTGGGAATTCAAACCAGAGCATAGATTACAACCAAAGGAAAAGCTCATAAGTTGAGCTGCTACAAATTTACACGAAAGGGAGAGATAGAAAGTAGAGGAGAGTAATGGAAGACATATTTATTTTATTTTAACTTTTTAAACTTAGTTTCTAAATGATATACATATTTAGAAGGGACTAAAAAAATGTCACATTTTTTTTAAATAGATGGTTAACGGATAAGTTAAGTTGGGTTGATATTAAATGTTTCTAAAATGTTAGGGTTCTTTTTGAGCACATCAAAAGATTTGGATTTAAATTGACTTTTGGTGAAAACATTGGGGTTCAATATGACCCTTTGACAAAGATAAGTAAACGGTCTAGCAACAATAGAGAATTCCTTAATAAATTGATAGTAGAATCTTGCATGTCCCTAAAATGCACACATGCCTTTGACATTGTTTAGTGGTGGAAGCATCACAATGACATCCATTTTGGCCTATCAAATTCTATACCTTTGTACAATATTTTATGTCCTAAAACTACACCCTCACGTACCATAAAGTGACATTTCTCCCAGTTTAGAACCAAATGTGATTCCTCACATCTTTAAATATCTCTATCCTAATTTGTCAAACAATGATCAAAGGAATCTCCAAAGATCAAAAAATCATCCATAAAATCTCCATCATATCTATAAAGATAGCCATTATGAACGTTTGAAAGTTATTGGTGTATTGTAAAATCTAAATGACATATGTTTATAAGCAAAGGTTCCATAAGGACATATAAACATGGTCTTATCTTAATCTTTCGGATAGATAAAAATCTTATTGTATCGAATATCCATCAAGGAAACAATATAATGTATGTCCAACCACTCTCTCAATCATTTGATCCATAAACGGTACAGAAAAGTAATCCTTCATCATCATATTAAGCTTCTTATAATCTTTACATACCCCCAACTTATGACCACTCGAATATAGATTAACTCACTTTTTTCACTTTTCATTAACTTCATCTCTCTTTTCTTTGGTTCACATTATACTAAACCCACTCATTCACTATCTAAAATAGGGCAAATAATACTTGCATCTAAAAGCTTTACTAACTCCTTCTTGACCACTTCTTTCATATAAGGTTTTAATCTTCTTTGTCTCTCCCTCATTGCCTTACAACCTTTATCAAGATTGATCTTATGCATTTCCATATTAGGACTTATGCCTCTTATATCTAAAATTTGCCATCCTATGACTCTCATCCTCTTTTTAATTGTCTTTACCACTCTCTTTTCTTGTTCCCTATCCAGCTTGTTTGAAATTATGATCGGTAAAATATGACCCTCACTTAGAAAGGTATATCTAAGGAGTGTAGGTAAGGGTTTTAGGTCTAGAGAGGGTGGTTTCTCAATGGAAGGTGGCATGGGTGCTTTTGTCCTTACTAAGATTTCTTGTTTTGATTTCTCACCTAACTCCTCCACTTTCTCTAACTGTTTTTAATCTTCTACATCCTCAACATCAGCGTCATCTTTATGGTTCTCCTTTCGATCTTTTACACTCTCATCAACTATATCAATTTTCATGCAAGTGTTGCATTCCTTCGGATTTTTCAACACCTTACTCATGTTGAACTCAACTTATTCATCGCCAATTTAAAGAATCAGTTTTCCTTCATATAAATCCATTAATGCTCTTATATTATTCATGAATGGTCTTTAAAATCTAGCATTACGAAATCGACAGGAATAATACACTTGTCTGCTTTGATTAGCAAATCCTTCACCATACAAAACAATTTCTTTATTGATTGATCTATTAATTGAATGAGCATGGATGTTGAATTCACATCTCCTATACCCAATTTCCCAAAATTTGACAAATGCATAAGATTAATACTTGCACCTAAGTCATATAAACACTTAAAAGATTCTAAATTACTAACTACACAGGGTATAGTAAAACTCCTTGGATCTTTCAATTTTGAGGGCAAATGGCTGGCAATTATGGAGCTACAATTCTTCATCAAGGAGATCATTTGATTGTCCTCCCAAGTTTGTTTGTTTGATATGATATCTTTAAGAAAATTAATGTACTTAGGCATGTTCTCCAAAACTTTCACAAATGAAAAACTAATTTGTATACCCTTAACTTCTATAAAACCTTTACAAATTGAGCGTCCATTTGATTCTTTTTCAACCTTTATACGAATGGGATCTTTGGAACACATAGAGGGGGTGGGACATAAGGTGGCTCCTCCTTATTTTCCTTCTTATCCTCCTTCTGTTAGCCTACTTCTTGACAGGATTCAACCTTCTTTTCAGTTATTAGCTTAACACCGTATTGCTCAAGAGACTCCCCACACTTCATGTAGAGAAAGTGTTTAATAGTTGCCCCACTTTAACCTCTAAATTATGGATGGAAGAAGCGTGATTCTTCACAATCTGGTCGAACTTAGCTTCCATCCTCTTTTGACTCTCATCATGGCTCGTGAACTTGTAAGTTAACACATTTAATAGCTTGTCCATCTTTAATCCCAATGAACCAAGCCTTCTTTACAGAAATATTAATAGACCTTGTGCTCTTATTTAATTTTCTGCATTGTTAGATTAAGAGATATTTGAGGAATTCAATTAAGGTTTATTACCATCTTAACCTAGTTGTGCTCCCAAGAAATTTACCTATTCTATATTATTATTTCTATCCACTAGGAAGCAATCAGTTATAATATGACCTTTTTGACTACACAATTTGCATCTATACTGTATTACCTTTAGTGGGTTGGAAGAAGTGGCTTTTAGACTATTTATTTGTTTGGTCAGGTTTGCTACTTTTGCCTGTAATGTTGTCACTGAATCATTAACAGGTACTCCCTTCTAATCTTTAAAGTTTGGTTTTTGTTTGCTCCTATCTGATGTCTATAGACAATTATTGTTTTCAATCTCTTCCAATAAATCATGTATGACATCTATTATCTTCCTCATTAATGAACCACCAACTGGTGCATCAATGATACCTCCTATGGGTGGATTGACCCTATTGTAAAAGGTTTGCAATAAGAACTCCTTGGTTAAGTTTGTAGGCAGCTCCTTTGTAACTCCTTAAATCCTTCCTACACTTCGTTCAATGATTCTCCTTCACTTTGCTGAAAATTTGTTATCTCCTTTATGATCCTTATGGTCTTTGTTAAGTTAGGGGTGAAAGTGGGCTACGTCAGGCTTAGGCTATCTCCATCAAGCCAGAAGATGTAAGCTTGAAGCCTGAGCCTCGAGTAGCCCAAGGCCTGAGCCTGATCTAGTCCAGGCTAGCCTAATCTTTTAAATTTTTTAAAAAACTTAATAAAAATTTTATTTAATTAAAATATATAGTATGACAAATTCATTTAATTTATAATCCATCAATTGATTAATAAAAATAAGATTCTTAATGAATGAATACATAAAAACGTACATAAGATGATAGAATGAATTAGATGAAACTAAATTCATTTGTGAAGGGTAGGAAATGAAAAAAAAGATTATATATAATATGATAAAATTATTTAATTGAAGATGCAAGCTTCAACGATTAATATAAAATGACAAAATGAATAAGATGAAAGTAAATTCATTTATGAAGGGTAGGAACTAGGAAATGAAAAGAAATATATATACAATATAAAAAATTCATTTAATTGAAGATAAAAATTATAATTGATTAATAAAAATGAGATTTTTAATGAATGAATACATAAAACGTACATAAAATGATAAAAAAAAGATGAAACTAAATTCATAAAATGATAAAAAAATAAGATGAAACTAAATTCATTTATGAATGGTAGGAAATGAAACAAAAGATAATTATAAATAATATGAGAAATTTATTTAATTGAAGATAAAAATTACTAAATGAAGATACAAATTACAATTGATTAATTAAAAATAAGATTTTTAATAAATGAATACATAAAATGATAAAATGAATAAGATGAAACTAAATTCATATATGAAGGGTAGAAACAAGGAAATGAATATATATATATATACATACAAATTACAATTGATTAATAAAAATGAGATTTTTAATAAATGAATGTATAAAACTTATATAAACTGATAAGATGAAACTAAATTCATTTATGAAGGGTAAGAACTACGAAATGAAAAAAAATATTATATATAATATTAAAATTTCATTTAATTGAAGATAAAATTACAATTAAATAATAAAAATGAGATTTTTAATGAAAGAGTACATAAATGTTCTTAAGATGATAAAATGAATAAGATAAAACTAAATTCATTTATGAAAGGTAGGAACTGCGAAATGGAAAAAAAGATTATATTTAATATGAGAAATTCATTTAACTGAAGATACAAATTACAATTGATTAATAAAAAATGAAATGTTTGATGAATGAATACTTAAAACATACATAAAATTATAAAATGAAAAAGATGAATTTATATTCTTTTACAGATTAATTACATATCAATTCAAATTTAGTGGTTTTTCTTAATTGAAAATTGCCTAAATTATAGAAAACAAGTTCTTATTTTTCATTCAATCGAATAGAAATCTTGAAGTTACCAAAAATACGTTTAATTGATGAGAAATACAAATTTATTTAATTGATGACATAATTTTAAAAAAGCGTATCCAAATTCTTTTAATGATACATTTTATAAAAATTCAAGATGAAATAATGAAATAATGTTCTAGTACTGGGAGAGGGGGGAGTGGAGTATCCGAGGCCCCGCAAGTGCGGGTCACACAAGTAAATAGGGAAGTATGAGTATCAATCCACAGGGAGTTACTGAATAATTGCTAGACTAAAATCATTCAATTATTTGGGTTGATCACTCTAATGTTGATTATTGAGAAATTAATTAATAAACGAATTGCTAAAAGCAAACAGAATAATCGTGCAACTTATGCGGTATGAGTCTATAAAGAATAAATCAAATATGTAAAAGGCAGGTTTCAAATCTGGTTTCGTGACCGACTTCTAATTATTCTCTTCTGGTTTATTCAATAGTCTTGATCCTTAGACTTTGAAGGAAACTAAATCTAAATTATCTATGATTCTCTATCGAGAAGTCAAAGAAGTATCGTAGTTAAAATCAATCCCGACTATCGTGGCTCATGAAATTAACTAAAACCCATTAAGATTTTTATCTAGTCGGTAATTCCTCCCACAGATTTTTGCCTATATCTAGGTCTAAACTTACAAGTTCTCAATTTTGGTTTTCCATTATCGATTTTCACCTTTCAATTCTTCAACTGATAATTTCGACACAAATTATGTGATGCCTAACACATAACAAGTACAATAATACTCAAAATAAGAATCAATAGTCACAAATCAATTTTATTGAATAAAATCCAGAATCAAATCATGTAGAAATTCAAAAACTACATCCCATCTTTGAAACCCAATAAGAAATCTACTCACTCATGTTTATTTTCAACAAAATAAATATCAAAACAAGAAGAATAGACATTAGAAGAGCAAGGAATGAAGAACTATGTGTTGTCTTGGTGTGTGGTCTTCGTGCGTCAGCTCTTCCACAGTGTCCGTGAGGTAGGTGCCTGCGTGCGTCCAGGTCTCCAAGTTCTAGGTCTCTCCAGCGTACGTGAGATGGTCCCCTGCGTGCGTGAGGTCCTCGTGCTCCAACCTTCCAGCGGTGTGCATTCTTGTGGTAGCCCCTGCGTACGTGTCCCTTGCCTCCCACGTCCAGTGCTCTCCCAATTAAAAAAACTCACCAATTAAAAACCTAGCCTCCCAAAACGTTTTCGTCCACTGCGTTTTTGACTTTTTTTTCTGGACCTTGCTACGACGTTTTTGGCCGCTCACCAGCCCTTACTCTTCTGCCGTTTTTGACCCTTAGTTCTGCTGGCTTTTGGATTGTTTGCTGATGTGTTTGGTGGTTAGTACTGGGTATATTATTCTCCTCTCATGTGCCGCTGTTTTACCCTTTTGATTACTAATGGCTGATGTCTGTTTTTGGAGTTGTAAAATCTTCTTCAGTACTTGGTATATTATTCTCCTCTCATATGCTGTCGTTTTACCCTTTTGATTACTAATGGCTGATGTCTGCTTTTGGAGTTGTAAAATCTTCTTCATAGTAGATTAGGTGTGTGATAATAAGCCAAACTTCATGCTTTCTGCGAAGAAACAAGAAAAGATAAAATAAATAACAAACTCCATAAAAATAAACAAAAAAACTAAAAATGTTATCAAAACGAACGAATAGATATGCAAAATGAATTTAAATATGACCTAAATATCTATATGAATTGGACTAAACATCGGTCGAAGAAATGACTGACGGTGTCAACCACGCGGCCAACTCTCCTGACAATCACTGGAGCATGACTTATACGCGCCGCCACTCTATGTGCTTCTGATGGGTATTTACAAAAAAAATTATTTGGAGTCTAGGCTAGGCAAAATCATGATGTGAGTGGAGGCGGTATTTACACAAAATTTACCGGTGATGTAAGTGGAGGGGCCACCATCACGGTGGCGTGGGATAAGGTTGAACAGGTATGAGTTTAGGCGGCTGGGTTCAAGCACTTAGTCACACAAAGTGAGCATGAACGTACGAAGCATGTAATTAAATATTTAATCATATACTAAATGTAATTAATCTGACTGCATAAACTAATCATACGATTATAACAAAAACCAATCATGTAGTTCTTATAATTAAACATCTAGCATGTTTACATAAAAGGATTAACAAATCACATACTTTATAACATAATCGTAATTTAATTAACAAACTAATTGTTAATAGAATAATAATAAACTGATTGTTAATCTAAAACGGGGCAGAAGCTAAACCTAACTTGTCTCTTATACCACTATTGGTTTAAAATGGGTAAGATCACTAACCTTGATGTCGTAGCGAATTAATCTTTATGCCGCCTTCTGCCCACATAATTCTCAGTCACAGTCACGAACATTATCTCCAATCTCGGTGGCTACTAGAGTCACCGTAAAAATCACGCCTCAAATCTTGATCACTCAGAAGGTCAGTATGTGAGAGGATTGGTATCTGGAGAGACTTTGGAGCTTTTTCTTTATATCGATAACATTGACCCTCTATAGTCTCATTTAATCCATTTAAATAGAATTTTCCCCTGTAGTTACTTTCTTAACTACTCTCTTAAAAATAGGGGAGTATCTTGACACTCAGTCAACCACTTCTCAAGTGGCTGCTGTGGCCGTAAAAAAAATCTGCAACCTTTATTCATTTTCCCAAAAAATTATTTGGATTCAGCATGGTCATTCCGATGTTAAAGTCAATCTCCAAAAAGAGGGTAGAGATCAAAATTGTATAATTCACTTGTTCTTCAAAAGTTTTTCCTTACTTAATATAGAACATGCGGATTGATTGTAGAGCTGAAAAAGAACCACCATGAGTTGTTCTTGAAGAATTTGATGAATGAATACGATTTTGACTCATTTTTTCATTTCTTACTATGGGAAAGAAAAAAAGGGGTTATAGGGAAGCACTTATTAGGTTGATATATGTACTTTTCTCTCCAATTTTGCAGGTTTTGATTTCCTAAAGATGTATGAGATAAAAGTCTGTTTTCATGTAATCTTATTTTTAATGCAATAGTTTTATTTATATAATGTAAGGTAAGTGATCTCTATCTTATAGTGAATTTATTACATTTAGGACAAACTAATCCTTAATAAAAAGCATAGTCAGTTCAACTGTAAAAACCTTGAACCGTCTAATTTTTCGATTCAGTTTTTAACTTTTTAGTTCGATTTGTTAAAAATTAATCAATTTATATAAATCAGTCAATTTAGTAAATTAATAAGTTCTTATAAACTCAAATAAATCAATTATTTTTTTCAATTAAACTTTAAATTCTTCTATAAGTAAGGACAATCTTTTTCAATCATATTTTAAATTCTTTAATTTTATTTAATATTTAGCAGATTTTATGATCGTTTAATACCGATTGAACCTTTTAAACTTTAAACCTTTTATTTTATCGGTTTTAACTTCTGGTCTGATTTTTAAAATATTAATAAAATCTAACAAAATCAATTTGTTAATTTGAGATTTTAAAAAAAGGGTAAGTCACTCGAAAAATTCAAGTTAAATAATAAGTTCGATATAAGCAAGAATAGTAATCAATCGAACACTTAACTTTGAAAATTTCAAGTTAAATAATAAACTCGATTCAAAATCAAGCGAGATTTGTAGTAGACTCCAACATATAACAAACCCTTAACTTCTAAGGCTTTAAGAATTTGAGCCACCAAACTTGTCTTCTGCATTTATATATAGCCAAGAAAATTGGATTCGTGGTCTTGGTTAGGTTCTTGGAGGTGGAACAAGTTTATCAAATAAGAACAGAAAAATTTATTGCCTGACAAGAAAATGTAACAAGAAACATAAATCAAGCTGGTAAGAACAATGACCATGCGAGAATATCACCATCGCAATAACATGGCAGATTTAAATGTTCTCATACAAACATAATTTAGTTGAACTTGTAAACAAACTATTTACGACATTTTAAGTTAAGATTTATTTAACAAACCATCACTGTTTTTTCTGCATTATTTACATGCTGAGGAAGATAAGAATGGAAGTAGCATCGGCTTAGTGATATGTATAAATTATCAAGCACAGAGCAGTGCTTCTGTGACTCTTCATTTGGACTTGAAAGGTATGGCTCTGATTACTATCTGATGGTAGAGTGCTGCTAGTGCTGCTCCACAGAAAGGTCCTACCCAGAATATCCACTGCACCCATTAAAAGTCACAGATTAAACAACAGAATTAACTAATTATCTCAAGTACGCACTGCCCGAGCTTGAGCAGCTCGTTCAAAACGATTTCGATTTAGGTTAAATTTCTCAAAACAACATCGTTTTCAGACGAGTGGTTGACTCGCTTGAGCCTGAAGAGTCGGTCTGATCCAAAACCTGATCAAACTATATATCATTCCTACAAGAAAGATAATCTTTCTCTTACATGATCATCCCAAGCTTGGTCCTCGTTGAAAATGAGGGCAGCACCAAGACTCCTAGCTGGGTTAATACCAGTTCCTGTAATTGGAATGGTTGCTAAGTGCACCAAGAACACGGCAAATCCAATAGGAAGTGGTGCCAAAATCTGTCAAATATAACAAAGTTAATTTAAGTGATCAATACTCAATTAGGAGTAATCAATCACAAGCCCGACTCGAATGCCTTCATGAAAATGTCGTCATTTTAATATAATTACCTAAAACAACCTTGTTTTGATTCATAAACTTAAGAAATTAAAACTAAAATAAGGTCAGTTTTAAATGATCCAAGCGCATTCGAACAGCTCAGCCCATTGTAATTCCTAGTTATCCCTATACTTTTTTACTCACAGGAACATGGGAGTCTCTAGCGTTGCGTTTAGCATCTGTAGCAGAGAATACTGTGTAGACCAAAACAAAAGTTCCAACAATCTCAGCTCCAAGACCATCGCCCTTGCTATATCCTGAGCTGACGATGTTGGCTCCACCTCCAAGCCTCTGGTACTGGCTCTTTTCGAAGATCTTCACAACACCAGCCCCACATATTGCTCCAAGACACTGCATTATCATGTAAAATACTGCTCTGGTCAGCGACAGCTTCCTTGCCAATAACAGCCCGAAAGTCACTGCCGGATTTATGTGACCACCTGCGTAGATCTCCATCGTTAGTTACTGTTCCAGCTTGATTATATCTGAAAAACAGGTGTTATGTTTGTGTCTATATAACAGGTCACCAACTGTTAAGTGGTTGGGGGACTCGTTACAATATTGATTTTGGTGTTGTTAAAGTATTGTTTTAGATAATTTTTTAAAATTATAACATATTCTGTTAATTTTATATAATTATCTATTATCTAAAAAATTAAAATTTAACTCAATAGCTCAATTTATTAAAGGATCAATTATAAAAAAAATACAAACTATATTCAATATTATAATACTAGTTTGATCTTTAAAAATAATGTTAAAGTGCTCTAATTTTCATTTTTTACCAAAAATAGCTCGACGTGAAGTTATTCGTTACTATATATAACGTAATGAGTATCGGAAATAGCCTCTCTACTATGTAAGGGTAAGGTTGCATACTATTAAATCTCCTTAAATCCTGCTTCATTGCGAGATTTTAAATTGAGTGATGATGATGATAATGATAACGATGATGAATAACGTAATGAGTCTATGTCAAATTAGTACTTTTTTTACGTGATTGTTATATATCGTATTTGTATCGTAGATGAATTTTATTATTTAATAAATTTTAAATACCACATTTCCTAAAATAATTTTAAAGTAAAACATACGAAAGAATATAAAATTATTTTAGGATTTTAATATTTTTAATTTATTAAATAATGCAACTTATACATGACAAAATACTAATGTGACATATTTCTTCATTCATTCTTGTTGACGGAAATCTTAACGTCAAGTTATTTTTGCTAAAAAATGAAATTTATAACGTTTTATTATCACTTTTTAAAATTCAAGCTAATATTATAAAATTGAGTAAAGATTTGCGATTAACTCTTTATTAAAATAAGCATAAAAGTATTTTATTTTTTAAACATAATAACTATTAACTAAAGTTATTTTTATATTTAAAAATAAAAGATTCAATTTAGCCCTTTAACTATTCCTAATTTTCAAATCGGATTCATTATTTTTCTGTAGTTCGCTGCTCATCTTAGATCAACTGCAATAACTGTAGTAACTG
>JAOTJB010000005.1:529467-539480 GCA_027123815.1 Erythroxylum minutifolium
GACTTCAGCAATTCTTCGCAGTAAACTCTCATCAAATTCCCTAGTGCACATCACAAAAGATAACTTAGAAAATGATGTATTGGCCATTCAAAAATTCCTTTTATTTAATTAATTTATTATCACTTACTTGAAAAAGCAACCTCTAACATTGCATGCTACATTCCTTGCTACACACAGAACTGGAACAGCATTTGCTGTCTGGGAAAGAGGGAACAAAAGAGAGCCCTATAAACACTTTGTTTTGAGAAGAAATACAAGACAAAGCATCAGCAACGATCAAGTTCATGAAAGGAATATCATGTTACCTCTGCCTGAGGAGCATAATAAGGAGTGAATGCAGGAACTACATGAACGCGGGGTTGGTCCTTGTCTTCCCAAACCTTTGACCGGTCATCTATTACCATTGCCATCTTTGGATGGCACATGCCATCATGGAAGACATTTAACAACGATTTCCTCGAGCCTTTTGAAAAGAAAAAAAAAAAAAGAAGACTTATCATGCCAACAAGAAGGATTCTCACGCAAGATGATGCAAATATTTCTAGTAGAGTGCCGAGAGAGTAACAGCAGTGGCCTTTTAGGTTGTTTAATTTAATGGATTCAGCCTGTTAACTTATCGGCACAAGTTTTAATTTTCACCAACGACTGGTAACTTTGATTGTAGTACTATCTGCTTCCTTACTCCAAACTAAATGAATGAGAAGACCGATCAGCTAACTTCAGCACAACCAGCAATAACATAATGTCATAAACATTCTAGGGAAATGGTTGACCTCAAGACCCCACTAATATTTAAATTAAAACATGGTTGACCTCAAGACCCCACTAATATTTAAATCAAAACATTCTCAATATGGATTTGGGTTCTTTACTCACCAGATTTAACACAGATTATGCGGTCTAATAGCTGCTTTGAACTTATCAAATTTGCTTCTGGGTCAAGAAGTCTCCACATTTCCAATGCATAATCTCTTTCAGCCATTGTACAAACATAAACTTCAAACCTTTTCCGTCCCTTTGCAGTTAAATAACTTCTCAAATCCTCCCACGCAGGCCTTAACCTCACAAGCACACTGGTATCACGAATCTAAACAAATAAACAAAATAAGAATTTTTCTCCCATATGAAGATGATGATGATGATGAAGGAGTAAAAACAAGCAAGTCAATCATAATCCTTCAATGTAAAACAAGCAAAAAAAGTGCTTACTGAGTATTTCCCCAAATAGCATCCAATTGCAATTAACAATAATTAGCATCACATGAGAAAAGGGGTTAATTACACCAAGCCCCATCTGACGACAATATTTCTCAAAAAGCCCTTTATGGTTTAAATTAAATCAAAGAGGGCCAGGTCTAGTGTAATTAACTCTAAAAGAAATTAAGTGTTCCACAAAACATAATTGGCCATATATAAAACCACAAAAAAGTTACCACACGTCATCAAATGGATTATACCTCAGGATTGATGCGAGTAAGGACAACATTTCTATCCGGCATCCTAATCACAGGTCTAAAAACCCTCTCATGTGTGTCTGACAATGGCGCAATTTCCTCCAATTGAACCTTTAGCACCTTGCTATTATCCATTACAAAATCACTCTCTGTAAATTGTTTCAACAACAAACGATCTTCCGTGTACCGCTTCAACTCTGCATACATTCCCGATATCCTCATCGGGTCAGTCTCACGAGCAATCCATGCCTTAAGAGCCTCAATTCTATCCTCAAACGACTTCATTGTGTTGGCAACAATCAGTGTTTCATCAAGATCAAACACAATCGCGAGGCACCGCAAATTGAGCAAAGCTAAGCACGAATTATACAGACCAATCGGAACCGAAAAGCACCAAAAACACGGAAACTTCTTCTGCTTACTAGGCATTGCTACTAAATGTATCTCCTCATTCCCAATCAACACAACCGCAGTCTACAATTAGTTAATTAATAAAAAGATCAATACCCATTTTTCTTATATTTTAACTTAAAAACACAAGTTCAAAAACGACGCCGTTTTGTTTAGACCTTGAATTCGTGAAAGCAAGAGGCGTGAAGGTTGATCAAATGAGGCTGTTGTTCCGGCGGAGACTGCGCCGGTTCGAGCTTGCATCTAACTGAGAATGAAGAGATTGTTTGGAGAACGGAGAGAGGAGGACACCGCTCGCTTTGCGGTGAGATGTGGTGGATTCTGATCTCGTTGTTCGGGAACTGGAACTTCTTCTCCGTCACCGGAATAGTCTCCAGCTCCCCCAAACAGACCTCGCCGTGATACACCGCCGATTTAAACCCTAACTGGCTCATTTCACGACCCCCAAATCAACAAACCGAAACAACAGACCACACCCCAAAATGCGTTTCCAATTCTCACTCACTCTCACTGTCTCCCTCTCTCTCTAAAGCCCTCTTTGGGCTCCTCTCTCTCTCTCTAGCTCCCTCTTTCTCTATCCCTCCTATGTCTACGGTTTCAAACACGAATGACGAGCCTTGGGTCTCTCCTTTTATAGGCCAAATCAGCCGTTGCTATAACGGGGTTCATTTTGGCTTAATTTACTATAATACCGTATTGTATGAATTCCAGTGGTCTGACTTTACACATGTCGCGTCAAGAAGGCGATGATCCTTGATTCGGCATTTGGACCGTTGGATGGCTTAGCCGATTAAAACAATGGTCTAAAAGATGCGGACTAGAGCCCAATCTACGAGTCTCTATGGTTTTAAGTCCAAAGGGTGCAGGTTTGTTTAGGTGGACTTGAGCTCATATGAATGTACGGGCCTTTTGCCATGTTAAAGAATTGTTTAAATGGATTGGATATTTTGAAATACGGGATAACGCACGAGAACAAGCCCAGCGTTGTACCTGTTTAACGAATCTCCGCTCCCGCCAGCCGCCACGCAACAGACGAACAGTCAATGTGGCGGGGGCCACCAGATCGAAAAGGCCGCTTTGCTCTATCGCACGAAGGGCGAGATCGCCTGTACGTCTTCTCTCCGTAACGCAAACAACGGCCTTCGACTTATTTGATCGAGCGTACGGCAATTATAAATTCCCCAATAGATGAACGACACGTGTACGATAACTGTGGTTCGGTCTGCTTCCTAGTTTTACCAAGTGAGATTTTCTATGGTGTCTGAGACATACGAAGATTCTCACCGAAGCAAACGCTTACTGTCCTAGAGATAACTATAGAGAGAGAGAGCGAGTCTCATGTCGTCGTTCACCGGAGACGACTCTCAGGTCGCTGGCGGCGGTGCTTACCCCGGCTACGATCCCCGTGTCTCGTCGCAGCAATTGGATTCCTTTAATAATTTCGACACTGACTCCGTCAAGGACTCCGTCGAGGACTCTCCGCAGATGTCAGCGTTCTCTTCAGAGCAGAACGGCCAGAGCTTCACCGAAAGTTTTGATCCGACACTGCCGCCGCCGGGGAGCATGCAGCCAGAGGAGGGTTTGGCCTTAAGAGAGTGGCGCAGGTGAGTGAAATATATTCCCGATTGTAGAATTTTCCATATACAGTAACTGCTTCGCAAAACAATTTTTTGGTGATTTTGAGGTTTCAGGCAAAACGCAATTAGGCTTGAAGAGAAAGAGAAGAGAGAAAAAGAGATGGTGAAGTTGATAATAGAGGAAGCAGAGGAGTATAAAAGAGAGTTTTACAAGAAGCGACAGGTGACTCTTGAACATAACCAAGCATCTAAGAGGGAGAAGGAGAAGGTAAGGTGTTTGCTTGCTTGTTTGTTTGTTTGTTTCAAAGATTTTAAGGTTTTTCTTGCTGTTCTTCACTTTTATGATATGGGTTCTTTTCATGCATGATAATCATGAACTCAAACATGTGAATTCAACAAAAACCCTTTGTAATCTAAGCAAAGTTGTGATCTTTTTTCCGCAAAACTTTGAATCTTTTCATGTTCCATAGCTGATCAGATCATAGTTTTGGTTGCATTTCAGCTGTTTTTGGCGAGTCAGGAGAAGTTTCATGCTGAAGCAGAGAAGAATTATTGGAAAGCAATTGCAGAATTGATTCCTCGTGAGGTGCCAACTATAGAGAAAAGGGGAAAGAAAGATCAAGATAAGAAGCCCTCCATTGTTGTGATTCATGGACCCAAGCCAGGGAAGCCAACTGATCTTTCAAGGTTGCGCCAAATACATGTGAAGCTCAAGCACAATCCCCCTTCCCATATGAAGCCTAAACCACCACCACCACCAACAACAGAACCCAGAAAGGATACCAAAGCTGGTGCTCCTGCGACCGCTTCTTCTCCTTCTGCCTCTTCCGCTAAGGTTACAACTGCACCAACTGCCGAGGTTTCAACTTCAACTTGATAGTGGAACTATTTTCTGCTGAAAATAACTTACTCTGGCCTGTGATATATGTAAAAGTAAGTTTATGAATGCTCATTAGGTATCTGTCAGTTTCCCATGTAAATTGTTTCCCTTTGTCCTGTCGGTTTTGTCAGTTGTAGTGTTATGATATAGACTTGGTTTCTTCTTCATCTTCTACTCAACTTCCTTTTGTAACTACATTTAGTGTGTGTAGCATAGAATTTATGCAAATGCTAGTGTAAAAAGGCTATTGATGTGAGTAATCCTGGTGAATTTGCGGGCAATATCACTCTTAGAACATACTAAAGTAATGGCAATTCTCTTCAGAAAAACTCATGCCTACTGTTCGTAGAACGTAGTGAAGAAATGGCAACTCTCTTCAGAAGAGTCTTGCCCACCACTCCTAGAACATACTAATGGTATTTTGCTGGGCAAGAGAGTTGAGAGGAATCCACCAGATGCATCTTTCAACTTTCTCAGCAAAAATGTCTAATGGATCACCTGGGAAGCATCTGTGTGATGTCAGGATCAGTGTCTAATGCATGGAGTTTCCATGAGGATTTACTGATTGTTTTCTTTCTTTTTGAGAAAGATTTTGTATCATCAGAACTATCAACATCACCAACATGGATGTCCTCGACATGAACGGCACGATCAAATACGTTATCTTTGAGGTTCACGTCTTTAGACAGCATCTCCACAACTTGCTTCATCGTGGGTCTTTGATGAGCAGCTGCTTGTGTGCAGAATAGTGCAACCTTAATGAAGCGAATGACCTCGCTTTCTATATATCCAGTCAGTTCAGTATCAACTAAGTCCAACAGCCTTTCTTCTTTTTTCAGCTTCCATGTCTGCAAGAGCATCAACTACAGATTAGTATGCCAACTCTTCATACGAACAGGGTCTTGTTTCTTTGAACAACCCCTGGTTGAACGTGTGCTCTAAAGAGAGAAAGGAAACATTGCATATCATAAGCAAGCTGAAGCTGGATAAAATCATAAATGGTTCAATTGACTCTAAGTAAAGTCATAAAAACAAATGTATCAGGAATGCTGCAGAGCTGAACCAATTCTTCATGAGAAAAGGTATTCATCTTTTCTTCTTTCCAACTACACTTGTTTGGAGGATGTGTAAATAGGGGGGGCAAGGTCGAAATGAACGTGTTTTGGATCGGGTCGGCTGGCCAATTGCCATCCGAATCCGTAACAAACATAACATAGTTGCAGTGTGACCTCACTGATGGATGAAAGTTGAGAAATGATTACCCATTCAACCAAAACCAACAGGTCATCTCCAAAAGCTGCCTTACTGCTACTCTTTCCACTAATCATTTCAAGTATCAGAACCCCATAACTGTATACATCTGCCTTTTTCGTGAGCTGTCCACGCAGGGCATACTCTGGAGCAAGATATCCCCTACAGGTTGTTATATTTTCCTGTTAAGACATTACGTCTGCAAATAACCCTACAGCTTCATAGAAAACTGAGAGAAACTTGAACTTGCACTTACACTGTTCCTGCAACTCGAGTACTAACATGAGTGACATTATCTGGGAAGAGTTTTGCCATCCCAAAATCGCCTATTTTGGGCTGTAAGTTTGCATCTAGGAGTACATTACTAGCCTTGATATCTCTGTGAACGATATGAGGTTCTGCTTCCTCGTGAAGGAATGCAAGGCCGTTTGCTGTGCCAAGCAATATAGCAGCTCTGCTAGGCCAGTCCATGGCAATATGTTTACCTTTTGAACCTAGAGTAACAAACTCAAATATGTTATAAATATTTGAAAATTTTTAACATCTTTCCATAGAAATTGGAGCCATATAATTTCAAAAATATATTATTTACCAAGCAAAGCAGTGGCAAGGCTATTGTTCTCCATATACTCATATACCAATATCCTATGGTTTGCCTTAACACAACAGCCGATGAGTTGAACCAGGTTTGGATGTTTAATATTTGATATGGTTTTGATCTCTGTGAGGAATTGTTGAGTCCCTTGGGTAGATTCTTCTGCTGAAAGACATTTGATGGCTACCTTATTACCATCTCTTAAAATTCCCTGAAAATACATTGTCAAATCTGTCAAGAATCCGACACCAGTAAGCAGAATTTTTTTGTTTCGGAGAAATATATGAAGACGAAATGAGTTATATACGTATCAGCTCACCCGATATACAACTCCGAAACCACCTCGACCAATCTGGTTTGAGGGATGAAAATCCATTGTTGCTGATCTCAATGAGTTGAAAGAAAACATCCTCACATTGTTTGATCCAATCTCTGCAGCACCAACCAGAAGAAAAGAAAAAGACTAACAGTTAGGTACGGTGATGATTCGAGTTGTGCTGCTCAAACCCGAAACTGCAAGCATCTTTTCAGAGATGTTCTTTTCACCAATTTCACAGTAACTTCACAAAACAACATCAAAAGTACTTCATTTTACTTCAAACAAACCTGAAAACACAATTGCATCAATCCGAGAAAAGTCTAAACTGAGAATTAAGTTCTGCTTACCTTCTGCTACTTTCCGGTTTCGAGTCTTGCTTTCCTTACGCAGACCAAAGCAACTGAACGATTTCTCTCCTGTGAACATGAGTTACTGAAGAGAAACTCTACTGAGATGTTTTATTCTCTAAAGAACCATTCAATAACTAGGTCATAAGCACTAGTAATAATTCTGAACCAAACAGATAGAAGAAGAAGAGAAAAAGTAAGAAGGTAATGAACTTTGAAAGCTACTGAAGTGAAAGAGAAGTCGCCATTAAAGGTGGAAGTTTGAACTACTACGCATCATAACTCAAAGCTAACCTGAGAACTACAAGTGGGTTTGGAGATGTTTGATTCAAAATGTGTAGACATAAAAGAGAGTATGAGAAATGTACCTAATCCGAAAATGGGGAACAAAAGTAAAGAACGTGTTGGGTTATATAAAGAGTTTAACAAAAGTAGACTGATAAGTGACGGTAACGGATAACTGTTCCATTTTTGCTGTGCAAACCTGTTTCAATCTATCCCATTCGTACATTTATATGAGAATTGACCAGGTTGTTTTATCGGTTGGTTAGATTAAGGCACTTTTACAGCTTTCCCTCTCGCAAAGGACCTATCCAGTTTAAGCGAGGGTTAATGTGAGTGTAGATAGTTTAAAAGTGTTTTCTCATAGTTGAGACCCACCTAAGATATATCGTGGGCAACCAAAAAAAATAGTAATATCGTAAAAATCGAACTAGTTCTACCGGTTTAACTAAAAATTTTAATTAAGTCGAATTTTTGATTTTAGTTTTAAAGTTTTGATTTTTTTTGGAGTACGAAGAAAGCTCCTTCTCGGGACTTTTTAATTTGATTTAGTTTAATAATCTTAGTTGTTAAAAATTAATCGATTTATTAATTAATCGGTTAATTTTTAGAAACTAATTAATTTTTGTAAACCAAAATAAACCGATTAAATTTTACCTAACAATCTCCTTTCTTAATTAAATTTTAAAAATTTCAACAGATAAGGATGGTCTTCTTTTATTTTTTCAAATTATTTAATTTTATTCAATCTTTAACTAGTTTTACGACGGTCTAATAATACTTATTGGACCTTTTAAACTTTAAACTTCTTATTTTACCGGTTTAATTTTCGATCCGATTTTTAGAATATTACAAAAATGTGAACTTAGTTCAAGTAAGAATGGTAAAATTTGGCTAGATTTGAGTTTAGATGGTCAATTCAAATCGGTTCGAACAAAACGATATCATTTTGATCTATTATACAAAAAATATTTGTTTTAAAACCGACCCAATTAAGATTAGACTGTTTAAACTTGATTAATACTGTAAAATTTTGTAATTACTTTTGTTTTAAGAGCATGAATGGTTTCTATATAAGTAGAGATGTCAACTCAACTTCGGGTTATGGTAACCCATGGGCCAGCAGGTCGAGATGAATCGACTCACAACCCCACGATCTATAGCCTGACGAGCCACGAGAGGTCAGGCCAACTCTACTCATTATTATTTTTTAAAAGAAAAAACTTCTAAAACGACATAGCCCGTTTGTAACCCAGTCAACCTGAGCTAAAATGCAGGCCAAATCAATTTTGACATCGTATATATAAGGTGATTAATATTTTTACAAAAAAATTTAGGATATCACTCTTTTTTTTACTTCCAATATAAAATTTGTTAGTTTTTGTAATTACAAAGAATTTAAAGCAGTGTAGTTATATATAAAGATATTCATATTCTAACCCAAAAATTTAAAGCAGTATACTATAAACTCTTTCTCGTATGTATAAATCACTTAATTTCTTTATTTATTTTTAATATAGGATTTATTATTTATTTCAACAAATAAAATTGGTTTCAACAGGAATGGCAAAAATGGGTCAGATTCGAGTTTAAAGAGTCATTTGAAATTTGTTCCAAACGATCCGAACTATTTCCTTAAAATATTATGTTTTTAATTTCTTAAAATTATATAATTTTAATCTATAATTTTGAAAAAATAAAGATGAAAATGATATTATTGTTAAGTAACTATTTCACCACAATAGTTTAAGTTGTTGTGTGAGACCAACTTAATTGATTTTATATATTCTCTAACATACCCCCTCAAGTGAAAGTTTTTAGGGCTTGAAACTTGCACAGGCCCACTCTACCTTGTGTTGAATTAATTTGATGATAAATAAATGGATGGTAGGATTTGAACTCAAGATCGTTTGGTCATAAAGGCTCTGATGTCATGTTAAGTGACCATTTCATCACAATAGTTTAATCTGTTGTGTGAGGCCAACTTAATTAATTTATATATTTGCTAACAATTATTTAAAAAAATAAAACTAAAATGATATTATTTCTTGTTCCAGCAAGGTTCAAATTGCCTATTAGAGGATCGGACCGAACCGAACCAGGAACAGGCACATTTACAAGCCCAGTCAGAGTCGAACTCTTCTTTTGACTTACTTGTCAATTGTTGGAGACATTGACTTTGTATGTCTTGTCTATCTGTCGAGTTAAAACCATAAAGTGGATGTTCTTGTCATCTAGTGTTAATGGCGGGCGGCCAAGCCTCAACTGCCTCATCTCTCACACTGTTGTAACAAATGTTTAAATAATTCAAGTTGTTCGATTAATTTAATTATTAAATTTTTAAATAGGTTATTTTTAGTTTAATTTTAAATTGATTTATTTCAATAAAAATTATTATTAAAAATTAATTAATTAATAATTAATCGTTAATTTTATAAAGTAATCAATTTTATAAATTAAAATTAATTAATTAATTAATTTTTATATACGAACTCTTTACCTCTTCTCTTATCCGATAGAGTTGGGATTCTATTTTTAAAACATTAAAATTATGTTTAGATTTGCAGTGTGGTGGAGGTAAGTACTTATCTACCACAGTTTTTAAACGCAGTCACATGTTTAGATTTACGGGCGAACAACTGGAGATTAGAGAAAAGTGCAGTGTCACCAATTCATCTCAGAAATCGATAAGCAGAAAGAGGGTTGGGATAAGAAAGTACTTCTGTAGTAGAAATTTTATTTTGCATTAATAATCTTATGATAATTATTATTTTTCATTATACTCTCAACAAATAAAAAGCAAGTCCAATATATTTATAATTTATATTTATATAATTAATAATATATTTTTATGAAATATTTTATTTACTAAATTTATTTTATTTTTATTTTTATTT
>JAOTJB010000005.1:614811-627099 GCA_027123815.1 Erythroxylum minutifolium
AATAACTTTTAAAACTTTAATAAATTTAATTTTTATTATTTATTAGTAATTAAACCATCAAGTTACTTTATATAGTATTATAAATAGACAATTTAAATTTACCAAACATTAACTTAATTTTAAAAAAGATACTTGTTAAAGTATCCTATATTGATTAAACATGAAAATGTTAAATAATTTATAATTGGTAAGGGTCAACTATCTAAATGACTAGTTTTAGTCATTTTGACAATAGTTAACTTAGGCCTAATTTTTTTAGTAGATTTTACACTTTGCTTATTTTAAAAATTTTAATATAGTATAAGACCAGGTTTAGTCTAAATTATTAATTTTTCGGTTATCCACGTCGATGTTCAGTTATAACGGCCCGGTCTGGTTGTTACTACGTTTATTTTAAATGATAACTGGATGTCTAGTCTCATTTGTACTTGAGGAGGAGTGTTAGTATCTCATATTGACTAAACATGAAAATGTTAAAGAGTTTATAAATAATAAGGGTCAATTATCCAAATGATTAGTTCTAATCATTTTAACAATGATTGACTCAAGTCTAATTCTTATTAGTGGACTCTACATTGTGCCCATATTAAAAATTCTAATAATACTTTCAAAAATAGTCAAAATAATAAAATTTTACTATTACTTTTATACTATTTTTATTTTACATATAATAAATATTTTTTAATAAAATGTAAAATAATAATAAAAGTTTCAAACTTTGTGGATTGTTAATGTTGCAGTATTAAAAATTTTAAAAATAAAATATTTAAATGCAAAAAAGCTGGTAGGGGCTGTCATGTGAAAGTCCTACCTACCTACCGAGAACAGAATAGAGAAGAAACGAGAATACTAGATGGTCCAACTTAGCATGTGTTGGTCTGCTAATATAAACTTACGTACCAGTGACTGTAACTAGAGATAAGAAGAGAGGAGAGCGAGAGGTTGACGCTTGGGGGCGATCTCAATAGGAGGAGACTGGGGATAAAGCCAGAAAGCTGAAAAGATGGTTGGTCCTTCACGACCACAATTTGTTATCTTTGGCTCCTCCATTGTTCAGTTCAGTTATAGTCACAATGGTTGGGGTGCTATGCTCGCTGACATTTACTCTCGAAAGGTCTCATCTTTTTCCTGAACTTTTACCATCTGGGGCTCTTGATCAGTGTAATGTCAAGATCTGAGTGAGCTTGAGAGATAATGGAATTCTGGTTCTGGGTTTGCTTGCTCTTGGCATTAGAAAGTTGGGACAGTAATGGTGAACATTTTTTTACTGACAAATGGTGTAAATGAGTATGAAACTTTGAAATTAATGGGTATTGATCCTAAAGGTTGGAGTTGTGACTTGTGACGTGATCTTTACTTTAATGGTTTGTTTGATTGAATCTTTTAAATCTATGAAGATGAACTAGCTGAAAATTTCGGGAATATTTCATATATTCTGACTGTTTTCTTTTTTCTGATGGGTGCAGGCAGATATATTGTTGCGAGGATATTCAGGTTGGAACTCCAGTCGAGCTCTCCACGTTATAGATAAAGTGTTCCCAAAGGTGACACTGTTGTCTTATATACTGTGCTTATGTGATGGTTTATACTTTATATCATTAAGATACATTAGGCTAGTGGCTCCTTCTCTTCTTCGCTTTATAGAAAATGAAAAGGTTTTCCAGGATCCGAAAGTCCAGTTCTATATGGAAAAGGAGAGAAGTAATCAAATTTTAACTAGTTATTTGCAAGTCTGTGATTCTCTTGAACTTGAACTAGAATTGTTGATCAATCTGAACTTGGAGTATTACAGTGTTCTTGGAAAAGAAATGAAATATTAGAAATGGTCTTAGGCATTTTCTGATCTACTGTTACTTGCAATCCAGGATGCTCCCACCCAACCCTCACTCGTTATAGTTTATTTTGGTGGCAACGACTCAACCCACCCACACCCAACTGGCTTTGGCCCTCATGTGCCACTCCCTGAATATTCTGAAAACATGAGGAAGATTGCTAAACATCTCAAGGTAAACAATGTAGCTACCTGTCTCCATCTAGATTGGTTTCCATTGTTGATTCTTTCATCTCTGCAACTTGAAAAAGGTACGAGCTCAGACATGCAATTTGTTCTTTTTGTGATTTCAGAGCCTTTCGGAGAATATTCGGATTATCTTTCTCAGCGCACCTCCTATCAATGAGGAACAGATGTGTAAATCTAAGTGAGTCCCTTCTCAAATTTTGTTCTCCTTGTTTATGAGCTTCACTTCAGCTTGATAATGAATTGGTATTAAGCAGTGACGAATTTGATGAGGTTCGAACGAATGAGAGCTTACGATTGTACGCACAAGCCTGTTTAGAAGTTGCAAAAGAGATGAATATCAAGGCGATTGATCTTTGGACAGTAATGCAACAAAAGGAAAACTGGAAGGATGTTTGTTTTACGTAAGTTCATATCTGTTACTAAGCTGATAAAACTAAGAAGACCAAAGAGTCCTTTCTGATTCTGATCATAAGTCCCTGAAGTGAATCCTTTTGTCTAGTTTCTGATTCTGATCACAAATTCCTGAAGTGACTCGTTCCCTAGTTACATTCTGGTCACAAGTCCCTGAAGTAACTCCTTTCTCTAGTTTCTGATTCTGATCACAAATTCCTGAAGCGACTATTTCCCTAGTTACATTTTGATCACAAATTTCTGAAGTGACTCTTTCTCTACTTTCTGATTCTGATCACAAATTTCTGAATGGACTCTTGCTCTAGTTCCTGCTTTTGATCAAAGGTTCCTGAAGTGACTCTTGCTCTTTTTTCGATTTCTGATTACAAGTTTCTGAATGGACTCGCTCTAGTTCCTGATTTTGATCACAGGTTCCTGAAATGACTCTGCTCTAGTTTCTGATTCTGGTCACCAATTCCTGAAATGACTCTTGCTCTAGTTTCTGATTCTGAATTTCTGATCACAAGTTTTTGAAGTGACTATTCTCTAATTTCTGATTCTGATCACAAATTCTTGAAGTGACTCTGCTCTTACTTTCGTCTCAATCACTTCCTGAACTTCCTGTTTCAGGGACGGAGTCCATCTTTCAGCTGAAGGGAGCAAGATAGTTTTGGGGGAGATCATGAAGGTGATCAAAGAGGCTGAATGGAAACCAAGTCTCCACTGGCAATCAGTGCCTACTGAATTCTCAGAGGATTCGCCATATGATCCTGTCAGCTTCCAAGGAAAGCCAGTGAACATCTCTGACAGTGTTTTCCACATAGACATAGTAGTTGACTGAGTAAAGAACCTTAAATGACAACACATAATGTTCTGTTAATGGCTGCTCCCATGTCTACTCTACTATTTCGGAAAATATATGGCCTCTCTTCTTTTCAAGTATAGTTTGCTTGTGTTCTTTATTAGTAAAACAATAACATCAACAACACCGTCTTAGAAGTAATCTCACAAAGATACGGAATTTGAAGAAGTTTAAAAATATGCAATTTGAATATCAAAGTTATTGTAGATGCATAGGATTTGCTAATATTAACTGAATTGAGCTTTACATTTAACATTAAATTAATTTATTAAAATATATAATTTGTAGAATTTTACACACAGTCCATTTATTTAGTGTGTGGTCAAAACTTAAATAGAGATGTAAATACACATTAAATAGAGATGGCAAACTGACCCGACTCAAGTCAACGAACAAAAGCCCAATTTCATTTTTGCCCAAAATCTGAGCCGAATGTCAGAACCCATCGCGACCCACTGGCAACCATATATATAGTAACTTCTGTTTGGTCCAAAAGGATAGTCCAAAAGGCTATGCCAGTTTTAGACTCTTGAAAAGATTTCAAGATGGTTAATTTTCTCAGAGAATGACATAAGAGATGAACTACATAATGTAGCTACAAACTGTTTCTGGACTCAGAAAAATATACAGAAGAATACCCATCTTCATGTTTGCTGAAAGACAACTGGTAGATTCGCAAAAACCATTATATGAAATTAAACAAAGAATGATAGATACAAAGCTCAGAAAGACAAGGGCGCGAACAACAACAACATCTGAAGCAACAACAGCACTCACCATGCGACGTTCCCGCTATTATAGCATAAATGAATACGCTCAGCAGATCTCTGCCTACTCGTGTCAGCCTTTGAACCTTTTAAAAGCTAGTAAATAGATATCCATAGTGGACAATTGCTCTGAACGAGGCAGTGAAAGAGGCAGTACAAACCCAGATCCAAGATCTCCAGGCAAGTGCGCGTTCTTTTTCAATTGAGAAGTCACCTAGCTGGAGAGTTGGAACCTGCCAGTGGGCTTTTTTCTTCTCCATCCCTAACATTACCCGATACAAATGGCAAACTTTTAATTCAAACTGGAACCAAGGATTCAGATAACTATAACCACAAAAGGAACACGATTCAAAACTTACAAAGGCAGCATAAAACACAAAAGTCAAACCCGCTAGAACAACAAATGCAATCTGGAACACGTTATACCTGTAAGATAGTAATTAATGTCCAGTACAATGAGATTTATCAAGTTTGTATAACTAGGGTAGTGGACTAGGAAGAAATTTATTTCGGAATAGCACTCACTTATATAAATATTTGATTCCTCGAAGAGACTGTAATGTGTGACCAAAAATCTCCTGTGCTGCAGTTGCTTGGGCGTAATAGCCAAATGCTGTGGCACAGAACTGTATCACACTGAAATTGAAAAAGAAAAAAATTTAGAGGCTCAACATGGTTACTATTACAATGATTTTGTATAATGAGAAATTAAATCGTCATCAGAGAGGCTTCAAGTCCTTCAGTGACTTATAGATTATAATATCACTAACACTTGCAAGTTAAAGATGACATCTGACATCTCAACACCTAAAAAATATGGGGAAAAGAAAAATTAAGGATCAAAGATTCCAACCTAATGGAGCAAAGGAGAATAAGTCCCACATTGAAGAGAAACGAGTTCATTAGAGTGCCTCCCCACCTAAGCAACTCAAGACAATTGATTAGCTACTATCCAAACATTTGAACAGAATTTACGCACATGCTTGGTTGGTTAAATTAATAAAAGAGGAGGGGAAGCCTGCAAAAGGAATTATTACTTCATTGGATGTATGGTGATAAAGACTAATCTGAGACCTAGCATCATCGCACCAGCTACCACTGCCAGCAAAAGGTAGAAGCAAAAGAATGCAAATGCTGCAGTACCCAGAAGACCTGCCAATGTGCGAGAATTCACCACAGGTATAAGATATGTAGTAGAATGTTGCACCAAGAGAGACAGAAAGAGATGACAGAAAAATGAAAATATTGAAACCTACCCCATACATCATCTAACTTGATGAAAACTTCATTCAAGAAAGCGGAAACAGGTGGATCAACCAACAGATATATGATAATGTGAGCAATCCAAGCAATCGAAACAATCAACCTATGAATCAGAAAATGAAGAAAAAACTTGATTAAGGACCTTAGAATCAAGATTGGACAATTCAGTACAACTAGTAATAGAGACTAGTTACAGACAGACGAAATAGGTATCAATTTGGGGGAATGCCCAAGCCACCTATTATCTCAAGTTTTAATGTTCTTCAAGAATTGATTAATCTATTTTGTCCTTCCCCCCAGTGGCTTTCGGTGTTCAAACAGCTCTCTCTACTCATCCTTCATGATATAGGTCATTATCACAACATATATACACTTAGAAGAATTCAAAACAAGTAACAGTCACTAAGGTATCACAGCAGCTACTCAAACTATCACCTGGCAGTAAAATTAAGGATTTTTTTAACAAGAATTAGATGTGTTGCAGCAGCACTTACCCTAAAATTCCCAACACAAGCTTTGCCAAGTATCCAAGAACAGTCAATGCCCAGGATGTCTCAGCCTAAAAAAATACAAGCATGGATGTTAATGAACTTGGGCCACAATGCACCAAAGAATAACTGCTCAGAATATTTAGCAGCAAGCAGTAAATCACCTTTTCTCCTTGGGGGTACATCTCTTCTAACAGTTTGACATCTTCTTCCAACTGAAGCAACTCCTGCACATTTTATCATGCATAAGTTTCAGTTACAAATATAAAAGTTCACATAACTAATTTCAGCCATTGTCGACCAAGTTATCTGACTTCAGTATAGATGAGAAGAAAGCAAAGTTTAGGCAGAAATGCGCAAAACAATTGAATTTCACACTCACATTAATCTCTAATACTACAGAACTATTTTAAATTACCCATTCAGAAGTTCATATAAGATGTCATAACTTCCAAGTGATGAAGTACTCAAGTTTGAGGTAGCAACCATATAGCTTGAGCTTGAGCAACACAAAAAGGGCAGTCAAGAACTTGTAGAGACATAATTGATACCTTTTCTACTGACTTAACATTCTTACGCCATTTTCTACCCTTAGCACCACTTCTTTCTTCTTGATGAAGTGTATCTGCTGCCTTTTTCAATTCTCTTGCTTTTTTACCAAGTTCAGTTGCTTCCTATAAAGTAAAAACAGATGCTCCAAGGAATCAGACCCTATTAGCAATCGTGAAACTACTGAGTCAGTTAAACTCAATCCACATATTACACCATGCTGAAAAGGCACACCTTAATGTACTGTGAGCGAGTGATAACAGCCTTTGGGCGTCGGACGAAAGAAAAGATGAGTCCCAGGGGTAAAGAAGCAATACCAACACCACCAAAAATCTGAAAATTGTTTAGGGGCAGAATAAGTTCCATATTTTCCAAAACAGAAACTCTGAAGGAATCCAATTCAACAAATAGGTATCCATAATAATTCTGAATCACATAATAGAACTATACCACGATCTAATTTTCTTGTCTCCCAATACCAAAGTTACGTCGCAGGTTGAACTATTGGACGCAGATGGTTCCAAATAGCAAATTAACAAGTTTAAAGAAGTTGGTTCTGATGATCAACTTAAAATGGATAAACTATATAGGCCTCAAATTTCACGGCCGATTTACGAGAATAAAAACCCTACAATCAACAAAAAAAAAAGCTAAAGTTTGGAGAACAGGTATACCGCAAAAAGCACAGATCCAACAATTGTTGCAAGAGCTACAACATATTCCGGAAATGTGGTGCGCATAGTCCATGTCTTCTCTGACGAAGCATTTGCAAGAAATGCTGAGCACTGCAACCATCCGAGCACAAAACCACTGTAAGAAAAAGCAATGCAGTGAACCAACTCCACAACAAGTTGACGAACAAAATGCAACCTGCCGGGCACCATTTGCAATACAAGGTTGACTGTTAGACAACTGAAAACTACTCGGGAAATTGGCCGTTGTTGAAGAGAGATGCCTAACAGTGAAATCCACCTTCCCCACTACCCCTGATAAACCACAAAAGACCAAACAATGAGTAAAATATATACATATACTACAAGATCAAAGCACAAAGAAACAATAAATAAAGCCATTTAATCATCATTTCTTTTCTTAAATGCAATACCCAATAACCAAATTTGCAAATCTCAAATCATATATCTTATAAACAACTGAGCCTCAAGTCAGTTTGTGAACTCTAAAATGCTAATATAACATATCATTAACCGATAAATTTAAAAAAACACAAAAAGCACTAAAATTGCTGACCATATAAAATGCCCAGAACTAGAGCGCAAACAATAGCCGTAGTTATAACCCACAAAAGCGCACTTTTCACCCTTTTACCCACACTCCTGTGAAGCAAATGCCATAGAATGATTAACAAATTTTTTATCATATCAAACAAAAATCAACGTCTAAAACCCTAATGAACACCGACTTATCCTGGTCGCCTTCGTAGTAGAACATAGCGAACGGAATGATGAAGAAAACGAGCACAGCGTCGATGATGTACACTGCGATCCACAGATCCTTCATTGGCAAGGTCAAGTTACACGCGCCATTGTATATCGCGTGACGACAAGCCTGCCGGTTAGCCACGTCAGCGGGTAGCATCAGGATAGAGATGGCGGCGACTGAGAGGCCAAAAACGACAACGAACTTGGGGAAATACGCTTGATTTTTGTCGTCGGGATGCTGGTAGTTGACGAGAAGGTAGACATTGAAGATGAAGACGATGATGCACAAAATTATGGCTACGATCAATAGAGCGAGATTGAAATCGCCCATCGATTTAAAGCACTCGATTCGGAACCAAATCGATCGAGAGGAGTGAACAAGAACAACAATTGACAAAATTAGGGTTTGTGTTGATTGGGAATTTGAAATTTTGATTTATTTTTATGATCTTAAAGAAAGTGAAGACTTCTTCTTCTTGTTTTCTGTTTTTTGGCTCGATTCCGATGAGGTTGTTTGTGGGGAGAGTGGGAAACGAGTGTTGATGAGCCTTAAAATTACCGTTATCGCCTCGGTACAATGGTCAAACGGACGATACGAGTCGGGACAAAGGGTCGGGGTTTTTGGTAAATTCGTCAAAGTCCCCAGTGAACATCCTCGGACAGGCTGTTTCTGTTTTATAAGAATCAGAGAAATGCTCCGCTGCAACGGGAACGAGGGCAGCGACGTCGTTTACTGAATTTGAATCCAAATGAATTCAATTTTTGACATGCTTGTATTTTAATTTTGTTTTCTAGCGGAGAAACTCTGATATCTTTTAGATATATCCTCGCTAAATTTTCATACTGATGCAATATTTTGCAAACTATACTAATAGGATATTTTGTGTTAGACAAATTATGTATAATAGGTTCGATCAAAAAAATATAAGTAGAAAATTTAAATACAGAATCTTTTGACCCATGCCCCTTACTCGATCAACTTATCCACCTCTTAAAAAGCTTGTATTTAAATTTGATAAGAGAATAAACTTAAAACTAGAAATTGATTCTTACTCGCCTCTCTACCAACATTTAATTGAAATTGGAAGGCTGATAATATACAATTTTATTCGTATTTAATAAAAAGATTGTTTCTGATATAGTGCCTAAGTAATCTTGTTATTCAAATTTTATTACACCTTTAATTTAAATATATAGTTGAAACGAGATTAATAAACTTGTAATAAGTATTAATGATTTTATCATAAATTTATTGTGTCTATTTTTTTTACTTCCAAATTTCTTGAATTGTTCAATTATTATAAGATTTTGTAATAATGCTTTTTTATTTAATTGTATTTATTTATAATCAAAATTATTGCTAGTAAATTTTATATAATCCACTTTATAAATTAATTAAAATTAAAAAAGGTCTGTTGAATTTAGGACATTAAATATGTAAATTCTACTTCCCCTCCCATGAGATTGATACCAAGCTTAGCTTTGGCTTAAATAAGGTAGTTTTTAATTTATAAAAGTTAAAAAAATATATTTAACCATGCGCAATCTAACTTTGGACCGTTTAAGCCTGTTCATGTTTAAACTCAAGTATAAAATCTCGAGTTCAATCGAGTTTAGACTTAATTCTATATTTTTTACGTGAATTTGGTATGAGATAGAAGAGGAGAGTTTTATATTATATCTCATTCTATCCTAAACAGTAAAAATAAAAAATTTTTAATTTGAAGAGTCTAAGATGTAATATAAAATGATAATATTATAAATCTTTCGTCTAAATAATATTTCACTATATTATATTATGAACCCTTTCATCTTTTCTAAACGACAATTTTTTAATATTTCATTGACTTACGTATTATTCTTTTATAAACAATTTTATTTCTTTTTGTTACATTCTATTCACAACTTTACGTCTTATTGGACATAATCTTAGTTTCAAGCGAATGCAAGTCATAGGTAGCCCGGAGCAGACCTGACTCATTGTTCGATCCTGCTGCTCGGAGTTCTGAGTTCAGGGAACAGGCTAGAGACGCCATTATTAGCGATTGAAAACAGGAAAAAATGATTCAGAGTTCAGAAGAAAAGGTATACAGGCTGCTACAATGTTTACATCATATTTATACACAAAACCACAAACTTCCAGGCACGAGTCACGAAGATACAATATCACTTCCAGGTTCTGGCACCCATGTATGAGAAAGATCTGCTCGTTACAGGACTCGATTCGTTGAGCTGCGTAACCTGGAGAGATTTTTTCGAATCTTGTACCATTTCTTCTTGCAGAAACCAACAGCTATCCAACCACGTCTGAGAAAAACCTCTCTGATTGTTGGTTTCTTCCACCTATTTCTTTCTGGTTTTGTTCCTTTATCTCCCATATATTCAAATCCTGAGATTGAAACCCTCTCTTCCCATTTCAGTGTTTTCGGATTCTAGCCATTAATGTAACGATTTAGAGTTCTTTTAGTTTCATGTTTTTCCTCAACTTGCGTTGGTAACATTCCTTCGGTTGACGTGAAGAGCTTAGAGCGTTCTCTTTTTTGGTCGTCTACTTCGTTGGGTGGCAAATGGTCCAGTCCCAAAATTGGATACAGAATATCAACACCAACACCAATTACAATTTAATAAAACTCTCCCTAATTAGGAAAGGTTCTAACTTACCTATAACTATTAGAAATATTACCTCAAACTCTTCCGGATCTCTTGGATTCATCGGATACATGATATGTATCAGAACAAAAGAGAAATCGACTCTGAATGTGTATATACTAATCTTGAAGACTGAATCTAAATGTTCAGCTTTCTTCTTAGTGTATACCATCCTTTTTTCCAGGCACCAACCACTTTCCATCCTTGCTTCTCCACATAGTTCCCTGGTTTAGTTTTTCCCTGTACCTGCACTTCTTGGCCTGCCATTTTTGATTAATCCTTCCCAGAAAAATAAGAAATTCTGAATACGTTGACAAATTCAAGTCGAACTATCCCGATTCGATCCAACGACGAAAGCCTGCTCAATCTAAAGGAAAGATCAAATTGGAATGCTCTTACATCACCATCCACAAACTAAATATATGTTTTATGGTGAAAACTAGTCTCGAAACTCCAAGTAACCAATACAGTTCTTATCTAGGTACTTTGGTGAACCTGTGTAGTTTAAAGAATTATGATTAGTTCCAAGCTGTTGGGAAGGACTGGAGTAGGAGCCATTGTCTTGTACTGTATAACTAATGATGTTAAGTTTGGCATTAACGAAATTCAGTTTTGTTAGATAAATTTGTTAAACAAGTTAAGAATATGGATAATAACATAAGACGTTGAAATTATTCATTAATAACTTAAATTGTATTTTTTGAGTTCTTCAATTAAAAATAAAATCTCCTAATAGAATAAAACTTCTATGAATAGGACCCGTGTAATTTTTATATATTTTTTAGAACGAAGGAATTCGCAGCCGTTATCTTTTGAATATTTATTGGGTAAATTTTCTGATTGATGCAATAGCCTGCAAATCACGTTAATCGGGTACTTCGTACTAGGCAAGTCCTATACGACATGCTCGATCAAAAGAGTATAAGTAGGAGATTCGAATATAAGACCTTTTAGCCCCATGCCTCCTACTCCACCAACTCGACCACCTTCTAACTTGTACAATCTATTAATTAATAAAAGATAAATTTAACTTATTAACTCAACTTTAGACTAAAAAATATTATTAGGTAATAAAATTATCAATTTGTCAAATATTAATTTATATAACTTCTATCATATATATAAATAATTAATTTTATTTTAATTACATGCTGACATAATTTATATAAAAATTTAGTTTTATCTTACATTGTTTAGATTAATTATTTTACATTAAATTTAATTTGAAAGTTTTTAAACTCAAATTTATCCATAAATCATATTTATAATCAATGTTTTAAAAATTGAACTAGAAGTAAAATGGATAAGATGAAAGGTTTAATCAGTGGTAGACAGTTGAATAAAATAAATAAATTTAAAATAAGATTGAAAGAGAATGCACTTAATTTTTTTGAAGAGAGAATGCACTTAATTTAAAATTTAATTGAAAAGAATATTGTTAAATAAAAATTAATTAGCCTATTTTAGTTTATAAAAATCGATTAATTTACAAAAATTGATCGATTAATTAATAAACTGATCAATTTTTAAGAACAAGAGTCATTAAAATAAATTGAACCAAAAAGTTAAAAACTGAATAAAAAATTCATCGGTTTAAATTTTTTGTAATTTAACCACTTGGGTTTTTTAATCATTACTTATTACTTTTAGATGTATTATGAATAACTCTTCCACTATATGTAATAACATGTAATTTAGTTGTTTTCAAAAAGTATGAATAAATCCTTGAAAATATATATAATAGTTTATAAATTATGTATTTGAATAAAATTTAAGTGTATATTTATATTATTTGGTCTATCAATAATTAAAAATTATATTACTGAATTCATATACATAATTATTTGAGAATACACTTAAT
>JAOTJB010000005.1:633458-656648 GCA_027123815.1 Erythroxylum minutifolium
CTTTTTTCTACCTTAAAAGCTATTTTAAGGTAAAAATAGGTGTTTGACTATGAATTTCAAAAGCACTTTTGTAGTAGAAATAGCTTTTTTAAAAGCTAAAATACAACTTTTTTAAAAGCTCAAATTTGGAGCTTTTCAAAAAACTCCTATTTTAGCTTTTTCGGGGAGAAGTTTTTGCGTCAGTTACGTATATAACAAAATCGGGTCACTTACGTATATAACCAAAAGTTTTGTTCTTTTCACAAAAGTTTGTCTTCTGTCTTCTCAAAAACACAGCAACTCATCTTTTTAGACGGATCAACTCCAAGGTTTTTTTTTCTTGTTATCTTTTTTGTTATTTTTCTACGTTATTGTGTTATCTTGTTATCATCTGTGTTAATGCAGATGTTGGTCTGCGTTCAACGCAGATGCAGACCAACGTTTGCATCGGTCTGCGTCGTTGGACGTAGACCAATGTCTGCGTTAAACGCAGACTATAATTCTTGTATTTCTGTTGATTATACATCTCAAGCTGATTTATTGGCCTTATTTTGGAACATGTTCTGACAGCAGGAGTGCATAAATCATAACCATGGTAAAAATTTATTGGTTGTTAGTCAAGATTAACACAAAGAGACAATGACACCACAGTTAAATAAAAGTGCTTTTTATTTTTATATTACCAAACAATCTACTGTATGAAGCTCTTTTTAAGAAATTATTTTTTTAATTGACAGCCAAACAATCAACTGATTTTTTAAAAAAGCTCTTATCAGAAAAAGATCTATTGACAAAAGCTCTACTAATATAAGCTCATCTAAACGGGCACTAAGAGGTTGACGTCTTTACACCTACTCCTCACCACCACATTAAACACTAAGAGCCCTCAATCTCCTCCGTCCGATCTATCATTTCCTTCTACGACCAATAAGAGAATTATTATATTCTATTTCTTATCTTTTATATTCTTAAAAATATTTATTTTATTTCTTATTTATTTCATTCCTCAAATCAAATAGGCCGTTAATAACAACTCTTCTAGTATTAGCAATAACATGTAATTTAGTTGTTTTCAAAAAGGTATGGATAAATCTTTGAAAATAATTATTTTGAGAATATACTTTAATTATAAACTATTAGTTTTAAATAATATTTAAAAATCCGATCAAAAATTAAATCAGTAAAACATAAAAGTTTAAGATTTAAAAGATTAAAAAAGTATTAGACCTTTTATAAGGTCAGTTAAAGATTGCAAAAATAAAAAAATGATAAATGATCGAATAAAACTATAGTTAAATAAAAAATAAAATTAATTTTTTTACAAAAACATATTAATTTATAAAAACTGATTGATTAATTAATAAATTAATTAGTTTTAACAATAAAAATTATTAAACTATATCAAACTTAAAAATTAAAAATTAAATCGAAAAGTTAATAAATTCATTGTTGCACTTCAATATTGTAACACTTATATTAATTAATTAAATGTTATTTATACTACAATTTAGTTCGACTCTTATGCTCGAACCAAACTTATTAAATCAGACTTAAACTATTTTGAACTTAAATAAATTATTAATTTAAATTAAATTTAATTAAGTTGAATCAAATTTAATAGCTGAGTTAAATTATCGTATGAATGATATTTAATTAATTCAAGTTTAATATTTTTATTTTTAAATAAAGCCTAAAAAAATTTTGAGAACAAATCTAAATATGGAACATGTCATCTTTACTTTTTTATGTAATAAAAAATATGAAAAATAGTTTAATTGGGCTCATGTGCAAAGCCTACTTGGTAATATGGGCCCAAAGCTTACATAGAGTCTGACGTTTTTGTTCGATAAAAGCCGGAAGTGGAAAAAAATCTGAAGTATACAAACACAACACAAAGCCTGTTTGGCTATTGAACGCTGCCGGAGCTGGGACACGAAACAAAAGGGGGCGACAGACGACAACGGTGGTGGTGGTGGTGGTGGTGGTCGACGACGGCAACGGCGGAGGCGGCGGAGCATGGGAGCGGACTATTACAAGATCTTACAAGTAGACCGGAGCGCCAAAGACGATGATTTGAAGAAAGCGTATCGCAAACTCGCTATGAAATGGCATCCCGATAAAAACCCTAGCAACAAGAAGGAAGCAGAAGCCAAATTCAAGCAAATCTCCGAAGCTTACGATGTACAAAATCTTCGATTACTGATCTTTTTAAAGTTAATTACCGAGAAAAAAAACAAAAGCGATTCGATTTGGTGGATTTCATTTCTGTTGCAGGTTTTGAGTGACCCACAGAAGAGAGCAATCTACGATCAGTATGGGGAAGAGGGATTGAAGGGACAAGTGCCTCCTCCCGGGTCCGGCGGGTTCGGCCCAGAAGGCGGGTCAACGACGTTCCGGTTCAACCCGAGAAGTCCCGATGATATATTCTCCGAGTTTTTTGGGTTTCAGGGGTTTGGAATGGGTGATATGGGCGGTGGCGGGTCACGTGCGGGTGGGTCCGGGTTTCCCAGGAGTATGTTCGGCGACGACATCTTCTCGTCTTTCCGGGCGGCTGCCGGAGAAGCTTCTAGTGTTCCGAGGAAGGCTGCAGCTATTGAGCGGACATTGCCTTGTAGTTTGGAGGATCTTTATAAGGGTACTACAAAGAAGATGAAGATTTCTAGGGATGTTATTGATTCTAGTGGGTAAGGTTTTTTTGTAAAGTTTGTTGCTTTTGTGAATTTGGATGTTGCGAATTATATATCACTCAATCTAGCGGTGGGTTGGAAAATCTAGATGTTTACTTGGTTTAATCAAGGTCTAACGTGTATACTCTGTGGTTTTGCTGAAGTTGGGTTTATACGAGAATTGAATGCTAAGAGTTATTAGTATTTATATGATCATCGCACGGGTGTAGGTCATTTGGCTTAACTTTGATGATCGAGGACGACTTGAGGAGAATATGGAACCAAAGTTGATGATGTTGCCTTGTGTTGTGTCCTGGATAGTTTACTGCTGCCACAATATATACTGTTGGGAGTTGAAGTGCCAGATGTATAACAAGAGTAATCATACTTGAAGATAGTTATTATCTGTTTGGTGTTTGACATTGGTGCTTTAGGAGGAGTGAAATGTCTGAGTGGCGCAACTGGAAGATGGGTTTGTATATTGGGAAAGTGTTTTGGGGCATTGTTCATTGATGGTGGAATTTACTCTTTTGGTTATTTATTTATGTCTTCTTTTTGATAAATCGATCATGAGGAATTAAATGGTTATGGGTACACGTGTAGGAATGGAACTAAAATTTACGTTGATAAGGGTCTGTAGTTATTACATTGTGCCAGTTAGATGTGGTTATCATGTTGTGCCATTTAGGTATAGCTTGATTGAGAAGTCCCCATATGACCAACTTTGGGTCAACCTCTGTTTTGACAACAAAGGGGAAAGTGATTACTATATTAGGACTGACAAAGGGTGCATGTTAAGGACGAAGCATGGCTTGTGCATCTAGGGACCATGATTACTCTAGAAAAAGAATATGCCCATTTTGCAAGATTGACTTTCCATGGAGTGACATAAGGAAATTTTGAACTATAAATAGAAAGATACCATGAATGGATAGAGCCAAGAGTAGCTTTTTCCTTTATACATATGTTGGTTTTGGTTCTTTTTTCCTTCTTTTATATGATTCTCTTGGTCTCAATTTCCTAATTTTCCAATATTTATTCTGTTAATGGATGACAAACTGGGCTCATTTATTGAAGTGTTACACTGGTAATGCAAATTCTTGTCATTATGTGCTTGCTAGGTGTATACCATTCTATATTTGTGATTGTGAAGGTCCACGCGTACGTTATCAATTAAGTTTACTGAAGGGGATCTGCAACTCATTGTATTTAATAAGCTTCAGCACTTAATGTTAATAAGCTTCAGCACTTAATGTTAGTTTGGCAGGTGCAATTATAGCGACTAATCATTTATCATTTAGAAGAAGTGAGACTGAGCATTCCCCATTATTATTAGGTTACTTATTTATTGGGATTAAGTAATTCATTTTCTGTTTAGCATAGATGATAGTTGAAATGATGGTAATTCCATAAGGTTATTGTTGATGATGAATGGCAAATTGGACCAATTTATTGAAATAATTCATTTTCTGTTTTAGCATAGATGATATTTGAAATGATGGTAATTCCATAAGGTTATTGCTGATGATGAATGGCAAATTGGACCAATTTATTGGAGTAATTCATTTTCTGTTTTAGCATAGATGATATTTGAAATGATGGTAATTCCATAAGGTTATTGTTGATGATGAATGGCAAATTGGACCAATTTATTGACGTGTCACTCTGGTAGTGCAAATTCTCGTTAATACATGTTTTCTACTGTATACCCTTCTATATTTCTGATTGTGAAGATCCACGCGTACTTCATTCTCACATAAGTTTAGTGGTGGGGACTTTCAATTAATTCTATTTAATAAGCTTCAGCATTTAATGTTAGTTTTGGCACGCGCAATTGTAGCGACTAATCATTTATCAGTTAGAAGAAGCAAGATGGAGCATTTCCCCATTAATTACTAAGTTATTTATTGGGAGTAAGTAGTTTCCATTCTGTTTTAGCGTAAATGATGATTGAAATGATGGTGATTCCATAAGGTTACGGTTGGTGATGAATGGCAAATTGGACCAATTTATTGAAGTGTCACTCTGATAGTGCAAATTCTTGTCATTACGTGCTTGCTAGGTGTATACCGTTCTATATTTGTGATTGTGAAGGTCCACGTGTACTTGATTGGTTAAGTTTAGTGAAGGGGATCTGCAGGTCATTGTATTTTATAAGCTTCAGCACTTAATGTTAGTTTGGCAGGTGCAATTATAGTGACTAATCATTTATCATTTAGAAGAAGCGAGACTGAGCATTCCCCATTATTACTAGGTTAATTATTTATTGGGAGTAAGTAATTCATTTTCTGTTTTAGCATAGATGATACTTGAAATGATCGTAATTCCATAAGGTTATTGTTGATGATGAATGGCAAATTGGACCAATTCATTTAAGTGTCACTCTGGTAGTGCAAATTCTTATCATTACATGCTTGCTACTGTATACCCTTCTATAGTTGTGATGTGATGATCCACATGTACTTCATTTGTTTAAGTTTAGTGGAGGGGACCTTCAATTCATTCTATTTAATAAGCTTCAGCACTTAATATTAGTTTTGGCAGGTGCAATTGTAGCGACTAATCATTTATCAGTTAGAAGAAGCAAGGTGGTGTATTCCCCATCATTACTAGGTTATTTTTTGGGAGTAAGAAGTTCCCTTTCTGTTTTAGTGTAGATGATATTTGAAATGATGGTGATGCCATAAGGTTATTGTTGGTGAGTATGGCCACATTTTGTAGGAGCTTAAGTTAGGTAGAATTCGTTTGCTCCAATGATTCAAATGAGATGTCCTGCACATTATTTTACTGTTGCACTTGGTGTACTGTTGAGTGGGGGAAGGTGTTTATGACATTCTATTCTTCTTTCATATGATCCATCATCATATTGTCTGTGCAGTTGCGTGAAGGATTTTGTGGTTTGATGAACCTTCCTCTAGAACAGAAATATTGACTGGGGATGTGTACTATAAATAATATGTGAATATAGTGTATAGGATTTTGTGGTCTGGTAAACCTTTCTCTGATGATGAAGCATTGATTGTTTCTTGACATATTTTGCCAATACTAATCTTATTATACGGACATGAATGTCATGTGAAGTAAAAAGGTAGATTATAGCAGCACGATTCAAGTTCCCAATCTTTTAGCTTAGCTTGATTTTTGCATTTACACTTCCTTCTTCTGTTCTATAGGAGACCCTCCACAGTGGAAGAAATCCTTACAATTGAGATCAAACCGGGTTGGAAGAAAGGGACGAAGATTACTTTTCCAGAGAAAGGAAATGAACAACGAGGTGTTATACCTTCCGATCTAGTGTTCATAATTGATGAGAAGCCTCACAGTGTCTTCAAGAGGGATGGCAATGACCTTATAGTCACGCAGAAGATATCTCTTGTAGAAGCTCTCACTGGTTACACTGCTCAGTTGACTGCACTCGACGGCCGTAGTCTGACAATCCCCATCAACAACATTATTAGTCCCACCTATGAAGAAGTAGTTAAAGGGGAAGGGATGCCTATCCCTAAAGAACCCTCCAGAAAAGGAAACTTGAGAATTAAATTTAATATCAAGTTCCCTAGCAAACTCACTTCAGAGCAGAAAACTGGGTTCAAGAGATTAATGTCGTCAGCTTCTTAAGATATTGATCCCAGTTCTCTCCCTAGTGTCTTTCAAAATCGATGTAAGCTTGCATTTGCTTTTGCTGCTGCTTTAATCTGGAAAAAGGAAGCTACATGGTAATTGTGGATTCATTATCATAGATGCTTGAGGATTACATCTTGTTTTCCATCCTCCTCTCTATTTTGTTCATTTTGCAGTGTACTAATGAGCACTCATTTCTGAATAGTACCTCAAGTGCTGAGGTTAGTTGCCTAAACTTGTCTTTTTTTAGAAGAGTTCGCCCAAGTTATTGTTGACTGGCTTGGTTTAAGCAAATGCAAATTGTGTGATTGGAAAATTGAAATCATATCGAAAGTTGGCTTTTCCTAGAGATACTGCTCATGATTGGAATTGTCCCTTTTCTTTGGAATTTTCAGTGTCAATTGTCATTACTCATTATTGTTACAGATTCCACCCATAATGTTGAATAGAAAGAGAACTCTTTTCCTGAAGGGCCAAGGACTCTGAAACTGGATACTGGTTGATGAAAACTTGTAAATTTAACCGTTTATTAATACATATATGAATAGTATTAACTGTGGTTTACCGTTACATATTGTATAAAAAGAAAATCAACATGACCTTTCTTACAAGAAACGGAGCTTCATATTGGAAATTTACTTTTCTTGTGTTGTTATATTGGATTTTCCGTTTTTTCTTCTTTTTTTTGTGTGTAAAATGTCCTGTCCTTAAAAAGGCAAATAATCTAAACTTCGGAGACTTCAAGGAGAACTAAAATAGCATTTATATTATTTTTTACTAAGTGGATACAAGAGCGGCAAGTATTAATTGATAAGACCAATATCTAGAATAATTTTAGGAAAGGATCATATTATTAAATAATTACCCTTTAATTATTTTAATAAAAATAAAGGATCATATTTTAATAAAATTAAATAATTTAAAATATGATTGAAAGTGATTGTACTTATCTTGAAAATTTTGAAGTTTAATTCAAAAAATTGTTAAAATGAAAATTAATTGATTTATTTTAGTTTATAAGAAATTGTTAATTAATAAAAATTGAATGATTAATTTATAATTAAATCAAATCAGATGTTAAAAATAAAACTGAAAAATTAGAAGATTTAAGAAATTTTACAATTTAATGGGTCGAATCAGTTGAGTTTTTTAATCATTGTAAAAAAGCAAAGTTACAAGTATAAAATAATATATTTGATTAATTAATAAATTGATCAATTTTTAACAAAAAAAATATTAAAATAAATCGAACCAAAAAAATAAAAACTGAACTAAAAGTTAGCTGTTTCAAAGATTTTACAGTTAAAATGGTCGCATTGGTTGAATTTTTAATCATTGATTTAAATAACTACTTTTTATTTAATCTCAATTAATTTTCATTAAAAATGCTTGCTTGAATGTAGATATGTCATTTAATCAAAATACATAATGAAAAGTTTTGTAAACTAAAGACTTTTTTATATTTAAATTTATCTTAGGCTCAAATTATTATTATTATTTTAATATCGAAGAAAGACAAGTGTATCAGACGAGTCATATAAGTGTAATGTCGATTTGCCAATCCTACTACTGCAATAACAACAACAAAAGATCGTTGAGTTGCACGGCCTCTTGAATTGGAATATTCCTAAAAGAGTTTGCTTATAGAACCACCTCCTTAGGCTACAGCCTCAAATTGTTCATACTTAGTTTCCAAAGTGTCATCGTATTAAAAATTACACTCTCAATGAGTTAAAAGAAGAAAACAATCATGGAAAGTGACAAAACTGAGATGAAAACAATCATGGAAAGTGACAAAACTGAGATGAATACGGACAAGATCCATTGATCAAAACCAATGCTTTCTACGCTGTTTATGCCTCCTACATTCCCAACAAATCATCTGTATCACAACCAGAACACAGCACCAGTCCAGCTTAGACTTCACTCTTTTGCAATCTCTCTTCTGTAAATCCTTCTTTCTACACCTCAAGATTGTCTCTTGATACATATCCCACTTTGAATATTTGATTTTTAGCTCTGAATCGTCATAATCAGCACTGAAAATGGCCTTGGAGTTGATCTTCAATGATATAGATTCCAGAAGAGCTAGTTATGGAGTTGTCAGGTATCATCTTTGTCTCTAAAAGTCCTGTGTGTTCCCCGTTTAGGTGATATGACCTGATAAGAATTCTAGTCTACGTTAGTTTTCCTTTTGTTTTCAGTTTTATTGGTATTCGCTTTGTTGAGGAATTGTTTGGTGATTTTTTGGTGATCAACTTGACAACTTGTTTGGTTTATGAGAAAAAGAAAGTCATGGAAAGGGAAAGTCACATGTAGGACTATCTTCCTGGAGAATTCCAGGATTGTTTATCTTAAGTTGCATTTATTTAGAAAGCAGCTTGAGATTCTGAATTATGATGTTTTTTTGATCTAACCAGAACTTAGGAAATTGCAAATTGAGTGCATTGTGTTATGATCCAAGGATAGGGAATGTCTATTGGATGACTATTACTAGGTATCAGTAACGATAAGCTCCCATTTCCTCTGCTTCTGATGGGATTTTCTTGAACAAATTAAACAGACATCTTCAGATTCTGGGGATGATGGGATCAATTACAGGTGTAAAACCACACCAATATTAAACATTCATAGGTGAAGTTATCATATATCGGAAAGTTACATAAAAATGAAGTGAGATATATATAAACACATGACTATGAGATATAATGTTTATAATCGTATATAAAACCATTTAGACGTAATCTAAGTTCTCCCAAGCCTCTTTAGACCTTTTTCGTAATATGAGAACCAGGTTGATAGAGACCAATGAATAGAAATTCATAAACTTGAGTTGGATTGAACGGTAATTCCTAGGGAGAATCAAATATATAAACGTTTGTTATGAATTGAGGGAGATTAGTTCGATGTAGATGAATTGTGAAAGGGAGATATTAGAATTTTATAAGTGAAATTAATGAAGTTTGATACATAGAGACTCCTGAATTTGAGTTAGATCCATGATGATTTATGGAATGAGTTAAATAACTACACATTTATTATGATGATTTACTCAAGCCAAAGCCCGGTCCAAGTAGAGATCATAATTAGGCCTGACCCATTGATTAGGTTTCGGGTTTCAGTAAGAATTGAGTTTGGACTGCCAGGCTTGACACTGTTCAAAACCTGATAATTATTGAAAAAAAAATGACATTTTGAAAAAATAATATTGTTTTTCATTTTTAATCAAATTAAAAATAAAAAATTAGATCGGATTGAGCCGAATAGGGCTTAGGTGCAGATCCAGCTACCTCGAACTCAATTGAGCCTCTGACATAACCAGGCCCCAGCAAAAGCCCCAGGCCTAAGTCTAACCTGACGTGTTGTCATCCTTAGGTCCAAGCAAGTAACACATTATCCAACTACTTGGCCATAAGTAAACATAAATTTTGTGCTTGATTAAACTGTAAAATAAAATAAAATATAAAGTTAATTATATAATAATTATATAAAATAGTTTTTTTGGGACAAATCTTTTGATTTATCATTCAATCTTAGTATTATTTGATTTTATTTCATAGGTGAATTTTGGTTATTTTTGTGAGAATAATTACTTCTATTTTTTTAGATTTGATGAAATTGTAAGATATGTATAAACTCGTAACATATTTCTTGGAATAATTAATAGTTTTTTATGTTACTTTATAAATAATTATTCGTTATTTTCTTTAAAGTTGTCCATTTATAAAAATTGATTATGAAATTATAAAATTTTAATTAGAGTGAAATTAAAATAGAAATAAACATATAATTTTTATTTGATTTTTATACGATAATAACAAAGTAAGTAAAAAGGTCACATATCGACAAAAGGTGAACAACATGACAAGGTCATGCATGTTTTGTCTCTGACCTGTCCAATTTGGCTTAGTTCTTCCCGAACTCTTGGAGTTTACAGAAACTTTGGTTTACCGCGACAATAAGAGGCATTACCTAAGCAACACGCGTCTCATAATACTAACCTTGTTCTAATCGCTGTCCACTAATCTTTTCCCCTTTGTGGACTCATCTTGGAATGTGTTTCTTTATAATAACGTTCACCACGTTCATTGGATCGTGCATTGCTTTGGGGGCTTTGCCATTTTGTAATATACCCTTTTTACGAATATGGCTTCCAATCGCTCCGATGGTTCAGGAAAAGAGCGTTTACGTTGGACACAAGAGTTACATGATCGGTTCGAAGAGGCTGTGAACCAACTTGGTGGTCCTGACAGTAAGTTACAGTTGAATCACTGGTTTCTTTGTATCCTGAGAAGTTACAGTTGAATCTTCGTTTGATGTTTGTTTGTTTGTGTAACATGATCAGTGGTTTCTTCTTCTTGTTTTTCGGGTCATCAGATGTTTCCTGATCACTTGTTTTTCCTTTTTGTATCCTGAGAAGTTACGATTAGTTGTGGAGCTTCGTTTGATGTTTGGTTGTTTATGTTATATGACAATTTCCAGGGGCTAAACCAAAGGGAATTCTGAAAACTATGGGCATTCCAGGACTTACGATCTACCATGTGAAGAGTCACTTGCAGGTACACTCTCTTCTCTTCTTCTCTCCTGCTTCTGCTTGTGATCATTACCATTAAACCATAAGGTTCTTAAGGTATTATTCAGAGTCAGACCTTGATGAAGATTAGAAGCGAGAAAAGATTTTGACCTAGATCATTAGGATTCGATATAGGAAATGATCTTGTGTGATGCATGAACCTCATTTTATAACTGTTATATAGGGATCACAATAGGTTGGCCTATGGATAGCCCCACCTTTTTTTTAAAACAATTTTTTAAAATTAAAAATATAAAAAACGTAATTTTTTAATTGGGTCCAAGCTTAAGTTGCCTAGACCTAGGTTTACCTGAAGCCTAACTCTTTTAAATAAAACGATATTGTTTAATTTAAAATAATTAGATCTTGAGTCAATCTGAGCGTAAGTCTGACCCATGAATCGATCATTAAAAACAACTAAATTTAGGCTCATGAGTCAAAAATTGCCATCCCTATTACTATAGGTTCTTTATTTTGTTGTATGATATATTAGTTGTCTTATATTGATTCGAGTTTAATTAATTTTTGTTGAATTTAAGAATAACTTAAATTATTAAGTAACATTTGATTATTTGTCTTAAAGAGATACATGTCGTTTTTATAGGTCTGTTAGTATTTTTCTCTTAGATTTAGCTTAATCTTTTAAACAAGTACTAATCATTCTCCTATTTATTTATTATTATTATTACTGCTACTACTAATAACATTAATATTATTATTATAACTAATTTTTAATATTTGTCATAATAATAATTATTATGATTTTCCTTCATATTATATATTATTAATATTATTAGTATTCCTATTATTATTTTCCTACTTATTAATATAATTATCATATTTTTATTTTTTAATAATAATAATAATAATAATTAGTATTATTATTATTACTACCTTTTTCTTTCTTGTGAATCATTTAGAAACAGTTTCTTAACTAATTAGGGATAAGGTTGTGTACACTGAATCTCCTCAGATCTCACGTTTAGTGAAATTTTTACTAGTCATTGTTCTTGTATTTGATTATTTGCCATGTTATATTAATATTTTTAATCAAAATTTAAAAGAAACTAAAAATTACAAAAAGTTAAAAATTTTAAAAATTAAAATTAAAATTAAAAAAACTTAAATCATGGAAGAATTCAGTGTTTATACTATATCTTCTTCAACCCTTCGTTTTTTTTTTCTGATCCTGATTTTTTTTCTATTTGTTATTTTTGAATATTCTTAACAGAAGTACAGGATATCTAAATTTATACCAGAAACAGCGAACAGTAAGTCTAAACTAAGTATCCGTACATTATTTTTCTAATGATCTTTGATACTTCAATTTCTCTAATATGATCTAACTTTATCATACAAATTTCTGCAGGAAGCAGGTTTGAAAGGAGAAGTATTTCAGAATTATTACCAAACTTCAGTGCAACATCGTAAGTTCTTGCAATCCTGTGGACTTGTAATCTTCTACACGTTTGATTATAATCCAAAGTTAAGACTCCCGATCGAAAATTCTTACAGAGCTGCTCAACTTAATGAAGCTTTGCAAATGCAAATGGAAGTACATAGACGACTCAGCGATCAATTTGAGGTATATGTACTATCGTAATTATGGAAGATGTGGGTATAATTAGTAGTAATGCAAGAAATTACAACAAATTACGATAATGGTTTAATTATATATCACAAAATAATTTATTTGTTCGTTTTATATAGTGTAAAAGATATAAAATCCCTTAAAATTTATAATTTTTTTAAAAACTTAAATTTTAAAATTAAAATTATATTTTTAATTTTTAAATTTTAAATTTTCAGCAAATTTTTTCTTAAATTTTGGTTAAAAATAATGATTAAATACACAGTATGAATATAAAAATGAACTAATTAAGGACTATTAATAAAATTACTCAACTAAACTTTTAAACTTGATATGAACTAATTAATTTAGTATAAATTAATAATTTAAAATAATTATAATAAATTATTAATTTGTGTCATATTTAATTATTTTATTCATATTTAAAAGTTGGGTTGAAATGGTCATCTTAAAAAGGAGGGTAAACCTCAAAAGAAAAACCTTATCAGTTTTTCTAAGACTCACCATTGAATTAGCAGTATTTAATTAGAATAAGTATAATGATTATTGTGTATATATTTTATTGTTATTTTTAAATAAAGTTTATGAGAATGAATTTTTTACGAAAATTAAAAATTAAATAAAAATAAATGTTTGATAAATATTTTTTTTTTCATGCTAATTATATATCTTTTACCTGTTTTATATACTTGATAAAATAGACTGAAGAGAACTTTGGCTCATATAGTTCCTGGAACTTGTTTTCCAGGTTCAGAAGAACTTGAAACTTAAGATTGAAGCACAAAGGAGATTCCTGGAGAGGATTGTTGAGGAACGTAGGAACCGAACGACAATTTCCAAGTCAAACAAGCCTTTCTCTCCTCTTTCACTGCCTTCTCTCTGTGCAGAGTCAGAATCTAATGCAAAAGATATGGAGTCCGATTCAGAAGGTGACAGAACTGAAATAGAGTCTCAGGAAAGTTTCCAAGCTCTCAAGAGGCATAGAATCGAAAACGAGATCATCCCACAATACAAACTGGACTCGTTCAACCCAAATCAAACCATGGTTTTCCAAACAGAATCAAAGTTCGCATACCCCACCAACGATCTCAACTTCCAGTGGAACCTGATGACCTGTTCGTCCCCTCTAGTGCCCAACTTCTTCTGAGAATCTAGCAGCCTCTCTGTTGATATTGTGTGCAATAAAACAGTTTAGAAAAGAGATATTGTTGGAGATAATTTTGGTGGTCTTACGATCATTCCAAGTCAGGAGTTGGAAGATCTTGAAGACAACTAAAACATCAACTACTTACTGCTAATAATAAAAATGTAATATCAGTTCTTGCTTGTGATTATATGATGTGTGATATAATGTAACTTGTTCTTTAATTTGTAAATTGTTTCTTTTTTCTATTTTTCAGATCCTGCTATATGGCTTCCTAAGATAGCCATGGGGTTTCGGTGCTGAGAAAGCAATGTTTCTCAGCCTTGTAACTTACCTAATGCGTATTTTTCCATCAAATGTGAGTTTGCTCTGTTAATTAATTGAGTCATAAACCCATCGATATTTGGGGAAAAATTTTCTTAGAAAAAAAATGCACATATATAAAGAAATAGTGCTAAATATCAATGTTTGAAAACCGGACTGAAGCTAAACGTGTAAGAAAAAAAGTTCAAGGTTTAAAACGTTAAATTGGTATTAGATTATTATAAAACATGTTATAGAATAAATAAATTTTAAAATTTTAAAATATGATTGAAAGAAATTATCTTTATTTATCGAAGAATTTGAATTTTAATTAAAAAATATTAAATAAAAATTTATTTATTTATTTTAGTTTATAAGAATTTAATAACTTATAAAAATTAACTGATTAATTAATAAATTAATCGATTTTTAAAAACAAAAATTATTGAAATAAATTGAACTGAAAAGTTAAAAACTAAACCAAAAAATTAAACAATTTAAGGTCAAACCAGTTGAGTTTTTTAACCATTACTAAATAAATGTAAACTTATTGTTACATACGGGAGAACGATAATTTTAAGGATGAACTTAAGTTAGTTGGGCTTCTTATGTGAATTTGTGCACATTAAATTTTCTGTTCTAATTATTCTGTTATAATTTTATTTTATTAAATCTCACATATACATTTATATGAGGTCTACATAAATATATGGATGAAATTTAATGGAACATAATAAGAACATCATAACCGGAATGAGAGATCTGATCTCAAATTTGTGCAGTGATTGAGAATATGATTGACATGCTATTATTTGTTTTTTAAATTTTATTCAATATATTCTAAAAACAATATTGTAAGACAAATTTTAGATGCTAAATAAAAAATAAATAAAATTATTAATATTTATGATATTAAATAACTCAACTCTTTATTTTGAGAAAAGGGTTTATAGAAAACAGGCTAATGTTAAATTTTGACGAAGAATATTACATCTTCATTTCAACAAACATGAATATGGAATGTTTTAATTACTTATGCTGCCGAATTAAAGTTGATATTTTCTATCAACAATAACAATTTAATAAAATTCCGTTAATACGTAAGCGGTAATTCTAGAGAGATCCAGTACTACGCATAATACTTCCTATCTCTTGCCGTTTTGTACATAATTATATCAGCTAACGAAATTTTAGAAGTTTATTTGATCAAATACGTATACCCCACCACATAACATTCAAGCAAAAACCGACAATAAGTAGAGTTCAAACAACAGAATAAAGTAACCCATCGTCTAGGTAATGCACTACACCGATCGAACATGAACATTCATAGGAATCTCGAGCTCAAGGAACATGGAAAGAGATAGCTTAGGATCATCATGAGTGGCGTAATTATAGCGTGAGATTTGTTTGCCAATAGTGATTTACATTTCATCTTAGCGAGATTCATACTAAATGTTATTGTTATTTAAGAATAGTAAATAAGTTCCACCACACAAAAAATGTCGTTTAACAACGAATATTACTGACGGAAAATTTAGACATTCCGTCGGCAAACTAGTGAGTGGCGAAATTTATCGACGGATTATGGTATCGTAGAAACGGCTATAGGTAATAATTTCCGACAAAAAACAGAATGTCCGTCGATAAATGTATCGATGGACAATTTATGTAACTGTTGGTGAATATATCGACAATTGTTTATGCGATCGATCGTCAGTAAATTTCCGACGGTCAAAATTTGTCCGTCGATAGATTTACAAACAGTATTGTTATTTTGTCGATAAGTTTACTGACGGTTATTCTGAGGCAAATCCTGTTGATAAAGTTGGCGACAGAATTGGTTATTTCGTCTACTACTTTATGTAAATATTAATGACAGTTTGTTGTTTTCCATTGGTAAATAGAATTAATTTTACTGACGCACTTTGTTTTTTTGTCGGTAAATTAAAAAATTTTAAAAATCCCATCATTAAATTTTATTTGATGATCTTATGGTTGATGCGTAATTTAAATAGTTATGAATTATTTGTGCATAATATTTTGATATGTATATACAATTAATTTGTTTAAACAAAAAGTTGATTAATGATATAAAGTTAAAATTATCTTAATTGATAATAAAAACATTAAATTGTCCATAATATGTACTTGTAGTTAAAATGAAGTGACTACAAGTACACTATTCATTTGGTGACTGCGAATGTTCTGATTGGTACGATAAGGTGCTACCCCTCCCCTTCAACTCATCCACCTTATTATGGAGCTGAGCTATGTACTCCATCAATGTCTGCACTATGCTTTGAAGCTCTTGGACTTCATTGGCTGTATTGGATGTGGAGGATTGCGAATAACATGTGTTTGAAATGAACATAAGCCGAATATCCTTCCACGACGATCCCTACCACCCACTGCATGAAGATAGGTTTGAGTCTCATCAATATCTTCAAGCTGCTGAGACTATCGTTGAATGCTTTCTTGTATTTGGTCCTAACAAAAGGCAATGTTTATATTAGTAAGTGATAATTATTAAAAATTAATATTAAACCATAAATTTCGCATACATTTAGTTCTCTACATTGGTTGTTGACGAATTTACACCGTCATGCTTCTTAGTATGAGTGTGCAAAAAGAGCTGACGGAGTGTAGGCCTCATGCCCATAGACTTTTCCTGCATAAGAATAAAATGTTATAAGTAAACTAAAATTTATAAAAATTTTGGCAGAGTCTCCTCTGTTTTTATGATATTTACCCCCTATTGAACAAAGAAAACAAGTCATCAACACAACCATATATGGCAATAGACATTTATGACATTATCATTCTCCATAATATACATAATTTCATTCCAAAATTCACACATCAAATTCAATTGAAATACTGCAAAGTAAAGAAATCAGAATATAAATGTAAAGTGTAGATACTTATAAGTTTCTCTGCATGCTTGTGGTAGGTAATAGATCCTCCTGTATGTACGGACTCTCTCCTCTCGGTCCTCCACGTCTATTGGTTTTACACTCTGAAATGGACATTGCCTCAGGTGATGCCCAATACTGCTGCGAATGATTCTATATTTGTTCAAAAATATAAGGCAGTCGTACAACAACCTTGTGTATATCGCACCAACAAAGTCTTGATAACGTGTACGTGCTCGTCCCTCCTATACTTTATAAATGATCGCGTCAAATTCAGAATTCCAAAACAATTATTTCTTAAACAAAAAAAAACATTGGATAAATACTTATAATGTAATAATATTTATCTAATTAATGTATAAAATTAATTAAAATAATAATAATAATAATTTTTGTTGTACCTCAAACTTCTGATAGTAAAATTCCTTTATGGCTTGAGAGATATTCTTCCATACATACCCCTCAAAATCAATATTCTTCTTGAATTTGGATGTCATGTTTCTTGAGCACGATCCAGACGGAATCAACCTAATATAAAAACAAATAATTTATACCATTTTTAAAATTTAAACCTATAACTTAATTATAAACATATAGTGTGTCATATATTTTCACTTACAAATTATTGACAATTGTGATATAAGTTCTTCCATCAGGTCTCTTAGCTCCAGGCTGGCTGCTGCCTTCTTTATCTGCATTATTTACCCCTGATATCTTTGTCTGTATAGGGATAGTGAATGATGTAGGGGTGGTGGATGGTGTAGCAGCAGGTACAGAAGATCATGCCTCATCTATAAGTGTAGTACTGGAGGAGGAGGAAGTGATTCAATTCCAGCTGCTACACTATGAGATGCTTCACCCGTACAGTAAGTAGCTTCGAATCATGGTTTAAATTTGGTCGCATTATATCTTATTTTCTCTTTGGTGGCATATTTCAACATGAAATTAATATTTGATTGAATTTTATAAAAATATAACAATTTGAATTCAATATTTTATACAATATATTAAAAAGGAAATAATTTATTTGTTGAATATAATATTCAATTACAAACACAAATTAATTGCTAGCATCACTTAATTGTAAATCAAAATCATCTTCTTTTTCTAAAGAATTTGAATCAAAGTCAGGCTCTTCTTCATATCTCTGTCCCTCCTCATCCTCTCCAGATAAAATTTCAACATATTCATTACATGGATCGTTCAAAATTTCATTATCCTCATATACGACAGATGTATTTATTTCATAAGCATCTTCCTAAAATGCTTCACTTTCAATTCTCTGTTCTTCTTTTCCATGTGATTCAAAAACACTTCTAGGTTTAACTTTGCTAATGGTCAACCAATCTGACTTATCTTGTCGTAAGCTAGGAAAAGGGACATAATACACCTAGATCGCTTGCATGCCAATATGAAAGGTTCAAATTGTCTAAATTTTCTTCGCTTATTGATTTTAACTAGATTATATTAGCTATAAACTATTGTACCAACATTTGGAGTTGGATCAAACCAGTCACACTTAAATATCAAACTTCACTTTATTAGCAATGTAGGGTACTCAATTTCAATTATCTTAATAATTTTACCATAGTAATCCATCAATTCTCCTTGTATGCAAACTCCACTAATTATTTTTGCCATGTTATGACTATAATATTTTGTATGATATTTGTATCTATTAACGAAATATACTGGATATGATTTAATAGTTTGCAAAGGTCCTTTTGCGAGATCATATATGAGCTTGTTCTCTATTGGATTTTTTAAGTCCTACATAAAAGAAAATATCACATATGTAGGTTGAGAATATGTATAATGAATAAAAACTTCAACCTCCTCGACAAACTCAGGATTAATGAAACCATCAGGTGTTAATCGTCTATACATCCAAGATCTATCAACATTACTCATTTCTACAAAACTGTTAATTTCAAGCAATGATTCCATAGTTAGTATCCTTCATGTTCCCCAAAGTTTACGAAACATCTAAACTTTACACAACATCCCTTAAGTATTAACCAATTGAATTAATGACCTACAACTGATTTCAAAACTATAATACGTGACATTGTTTACACCTGTGAATCAAGAAAACAAATTCTCACTGTGATTCCTAGGCTTGTGGAGTTTTTCACCGATAAGTCTCACGAGAGCTGCATCATGAGTTTCCAGTCTATATTATGGAATATTTGGGTTTATTATGTAAAGAATTTGTCTTGTCTATAAAACGTATTAATTCCTTATGTTAATACTAAGTTAGCATTAATCATGCCAAAGTTGAAGTATTAATCGATCGAATTAATGTGTTTTTTATTAATAATTACTTGATTTGACATTATTTTTGCGGTATATAAGTAAAAGGATGTGATTTTTTTTCTAATGATTGGATCTTATAATGAGTGATTTTGCTTCAACACTCACTTTTGATGTGTTGAAGAAGAATATAGAGACAACAATAATAACAAAGACGGTGAAAAAGATAGAATTTGGTGAATATGAATATAAGAACCTAAAACTTGTCATTGTTGTGCTTATCTTCTACTTTCCATTTGGTGTGTAATTGCTCTTATCCTGAAGCTAAAATTGGTGTATTTGAAGCATGTTCAAGTGCTTAAGGAGATACAAATTTTGATGTGAATATTACTATATTAACTTGAACAAATGTATTTTAGTGTTGCATATATTAGCCAAACTTTGATCAACGGACATGTTCAAGTGCTTAAAGAAATGGTTTACATAATAAATATTTTAGATAAAATCCAGTAATAATAAAATTTTCAACGCTACAATAAGGAAAACATTGCTTTTAAAAACAACACATTTGAATATTACCTGGATTTAATCAAAGTAAGAGTTAATATTGTCTGATGTCAATTTTTGGCATGTATGTTATCTAAGCTAATTTTAAAAAACATGATGATCATATACCAACTTCTATTGTTTGTTTTGTGTATATTTAACAAAGCTTTATTTGTACGTTTCAAATACCATACTTTAATATATATGATACCATAACTCCAAACATTCAATACAACTCCTATGCATAAAAAATAACATCACTCATAACAAATAAGTAATACTTTAACTTTATAATGAGAATAATATGTTTAAGTATAATGAATACTATGCATCAACATATACGATACTATAACTCTAATCATTCAATACAACTCCTATGAACAAAAAAATACCATTGCTCATAATATATAAGTAATTCATTCACTTTATTATGGGAATAAAAGTTTGAGTATAATTAATAAATGCCTTTGTATAATATTTGAATGTATGGCCAAAGATGAACATCCTCTACTTCATTCTTTATATGCCTTCGTTGATCATCCCCATTCAGTGATGCACTATCATAGTCAAGAAATTTTTTACATAAATATTATTTCTAATTAATACAAAATTTAAAGAACACTTAGTCAAGAAAAATTATTCTCTTACAATTTTGTATTAAAAATTAAATTTATTACATTATCATATAACTTTCTCATTTATTAAGATATTATTTTATTAAAAAATTAAGGAACCTTGTTATGATTATTTTAGCAAATTATTAAACTAAAAATATCAAACCAATTCAATTCAAATGGTTTTGGTTTAAATTTTAGATGCTTTAAATCAAAATACCATTACATAAATGTGTTAGTCTATAATTTTAGTTGAAGCCAATACAAATCACTCATTATTCACCCCTAATTTTATTTTGATATTATTAACACATTAGATAATGTCCTTATCAAAAAATTAGTATGAAATAATTAAAAAATTAACAACTCTTACATAGTATGTTGGCTACTATAATTTTGAAAACTTTACATAACCCTTTTTCTAACTCTCGATGTTATATGGTTGAAGTATATGCCATTGCTTACAATTTATGAAAATTTAACTAGCATTATAACTCAATCACTTGAAAATTTGATACCAGTTCATAAAAACTCTCATAATTAAAAACTTGTTTTATAATGAAAAATGTTAAAAAATATGCATTTCATAATTATCTGATGTTAATCAATTTTAAATTTGTGAGTCAACAAAATTATATGTAAAAAAAGTAGTTCAAATATAAGATGGGCTTGGTATTGACAAAAATCTAAATTTTCCATTTTTATGACTAAGCAACAAAAGCAAGATGCAGTCTCGATTTTTCCATGAAGATGGCTTGTTTTTGTAGCTGTTGAAATGAATCCAACACCTTTAGTTGAATCTTTTTGAATCTTTTTCCCTAAATTAAACTCATAACTTTTAGTTGGAACACTTACTTATACACATATAAAAAATAGATTATTCTTAGGCGAAATTAATTAAGTAGTCTCATTTTTATTAAATAAAGAAAATTTTGTATTATTTTTATCAAACAAAGGAAATGTTTATCTCTTAGAACAAAGGAAATGTTTGTTCTAAGAGACATTTCATCAAACAATTCATAAGCAACCCGAATTATCTCTAACTAATAACAAAACAACTGCATTATTTCATTATTTACCAACAAAAACACAATTAAACAATAAATAAACCAACAATTCAACTAAAAAATGCATAAACTAACAATCCAAACAAAACCCACCCACCCACCGACGATTATACATATAAGCATCTAACACCTTCATTTTTTGGAGACAAAATAAACCCAATAGTTTTGTTACTTGAAAATGATGCATGATGGACCAAAAACGAAGCAAAAATCGAGGGTGGAAGCACTACAAGAAGAGAACTGACAACATTAATGTTGGGAAGAGAGAAAAATAGCAGAAAGGGGGGGCCTTCGTGTCTCATTAACTCTTTTGATAAAATGATGTCATTTGGATTAAAACCAAATGATGTCGTTTTATTTTATGACAATTTGATAGTTACTGACAGAATGATATTTTCGTTGATATTTAACAATGAAATTGTGGTCCCTTCGGTATTCAAGATGCTAATTTTTCCTACTATTGTTGCCACCTAATTTTGTGAAGGACTTTTGTGTTCTGTTGCTATAATATGTCGGAAAACTCACGGGGATATTTTCCCTCCGCGTTTACCGATGAATGTTTTAGCCGTCGAAAAAACAAATTTTTTTCGTCAACTTTATTGACGAATAATCCATTTCCATTGCTAATTTATGACAGAATGTGTTCTGTCAATAATTTTCTGTCTGTAATTTGTTATTTTCTTGTAATGTAATCAATTTAAAAAGATCTAAAGATAATGATTTATCTATATTAAAGAATATTAAGAGAAGATAAAGGGAACTTTGGTATGGAGAAAAGAAAATTTGCTTACTTAAATGGATTCATGTACATTATCTAAGAAATGCAATTTTCTAGAGAATACATCTTAAATACAATTTCTGTTGGACTATACTTCGCATTCTCAAAATGAGGGAGTTAATATGGTTAGAAATCAAATCCAAGGTTGGAAATGAGACGCTACAAACTTCTTACATGATAACTAGACCAATGCAATTCCCTAAGCAGGCTTGTAGAGCTTAATCCTTTACAAATTATATTCCCAACAAATGCATTGATTAAAAAAAATCCTTAGTTTCAAACTAAGATGCTTTGAGTTCTTGCAAAGAATTTCTCTCATCAATCATTTACTAAATATTATTCTCATCCTTGACAAGGGGGACACTATATTGTGGAATAGAATTTCCTCTAGTATCTTCTCTAATGCTTCTTATAGGATATTGATAAGGAAACATGCTCCAAGGGTTAAATAACACAAGGTAGTTTAGTTTGAACAAGCTAATCCTACAGCCTCATTCATCTTTTGACTTACAATAAAGGAGAAGTTAAAATCTTATGATAGGATCAGAGGATTCATGGATATTCCAAGCTCTTATTCACTTTATAATCAAAAGGAGGAATCAATTAATAAATTGTTCTTTAAATATTACTTTTCTTCCTACATGTAAAAAGGAATACTAAGTTATGCAATTTAACTCCCCCTTCCGCAAACTAGAATGATATCTTTAATTGGTCATACCATTATTATAATATGTGTGATGGGATCCTGGTAGTCTAAAAGATTTTAATAGATGGATATTTGACCATATTTTTACACCCATATTTGATGTATTTTACTTAATATTTTATACTTTTATTGTATATTTGGTACTTAATTTGCTCAAAGTGTGTTTGTAGGTTAAAATTTCTTTCATAGACTTAAAGGAGAATAATGCAAATGAAATCACAGCATAAAACAAAGATTCAATGCATAGAAGGAATGCACAGTCGTGCATTTGCCTATGTATTTCTCCCAGGCCGTGCAATTTTGCAATTTTCAGAGAATTTGTAACATCCCGTTTTCATACAAAGGGCTGAACCATAAAAACTGGTACACGTGAGATCAATCGGAGAAATTAGGAAAACACATCTCATGCTCATGCATTATATAATATACATATA
>JAOTJB010000005.1:670003-682338 GCA_027123815.1 Erythroxylum minutifolium
TTTTCATTCATAAAACACAATGTACATTGTAGTATTACATACATCATCCAAATATATACAATATAAAAAACTTATCAAAGTTTACAGCTCTCTTTACAAAATATGCTACATGAATGAGGAATTATACAAAACTCTATCTAACTCTTCAGTCTCAGCTAACCGACCTTTGAGCCATTTCTTGAGTCCAAAAACATTACTAGGCTTATTCTAAATCGTCTTAGTACTAAGTTTGCTCTCTCGTACCTAAAAAGCCATTTTGCAATTTTGATCAGTTTTGCGAACTCAGTGAGCTACCCATCATCGATGGCTCACTTATATCACATAACACAAAATAGTTCACAATTCACATTCAATTTGCTAATCATCATGTAACATCAATTATCACTTTGATCATTTATTTGGCGTTTAACATTTAAAATAGTTCAAACAATTTATTTCGATCATTGAAAACATGCATATCAAATATAAAAATATGCAATGCTCATAAAACTACTTTCAATTATTATGCTGTTATGACCAAGTGCCTTTTTCACTGTCCCATATCCATTATGGATACTGGGCTCATTAATAATTATCCTGTATCTATTGGGGATATTGGGCTTATTATACATAGTGAGCTAGAGGCTGTTACCACATTTTGAGCTTTAAGCTCTTTTCACTGGCGACTTCGGTCACAACTGCCTTTATCTTATCATGCATTCATGTAATGAAATGCATCATATGTTCAATCAATCATTTGTGTTTGATCATTCACATTCACATTCACTTTGACCTTCACATTCACATTCGCATTTTTCTTTGGACCTAAGTCCGACATTCAACTATAATGTTGAGTACACTTATTTCTGTTAAATTCACATATAATGAGTACTTCCAGTATGATTTTCATGCATCAAACGCCTCAGACATTCAATGTCCGGAATCAACATATTCACATCACATAACAGTTTAATACATTATTTGAAACAAACAATTAATTAGTGTGACACCATCTAGGTTACTCACAGTATGCTCCAGAAGCTATTGCCTCGACATCCCAGTAATGTCTAAATGAGGTCACTCTATTTGCTCTTCTATATCATGCACATATACATTTACATATTACTAATTGCATAATCACATTAACATTTGTTTATGCACATATGTATATGTGTTAAGTACAATGCATGCTTAATGACAATCCTAGATATATTTCTTTAATTCACATTTCATAATCATTCAATATCATCTTTCAATCATTCTTTAATACATAATACACTTTATTGACTTTAATCACCTAATCCATCATCAACTACATTCAATATCTCATTCAAGCCTAAATACATCATAAGGAAGTACCCTAACATTAGTTAGTTCAAAGATCACTCAAAAGACAACTTTTTACTCCATGTGTTTGCCCATGGTCGTGGTGTCCCTCCCATGATCATGATAGAACCTTATGGAATTGGACATGATCTTGAGGATTCTACCACGATCATGACAAAACTATATTTTTTCTAGGCCACGATCATGGGGTGAGGGCCACGATCGTGCCTTGCATTTTCGTCTTCTATTCCTACAAATTTGACATATATATACTAACATCAATTTCACTCCAAATTTTCTAGTATTCACATCCATTTATGCAATTTCATTACATGCTAATTCAACTACCATGTTAGTTGTATTAAAATCCACAAAACTCTACTTATTTGTTTCATCATCATTCACTTAATCTTATCATATATGCATTCTAACTTTCTCCATATTATACTCAAGACATCTAATGCCAAAATAATCATTTCTACTTCATTTTCCTCTTCATTCTCACTTTCATTTCAGCTCAATATCAATCACAAACAATTCACAATCTATAGTTGATCATAAACACAAAAACAAAACATTAATACATATATATTCATCATCAACTTTCTACATACATTTTACTCCCTTATCACCTTCATTTTACTTCTAAATTATCACCCCAATTTACCACATTTTAAGACACCACATTAATCCTTTTCTTTAGCTTTAAACTCATTTTAGTTCATTTCTATGACAACCAAAGAAATCCACGTTATTATATATAGAAAACATAACATGAAATCATCCATTTACTAATCAAAGTTTTTGCACTCTTTTTACAACACTTTAGGGATCATTATATCTCAAAACATCTTTATAACAACTTATCATTTATCACTCATCATAACATAAAAACAAGACATAACCCTACTTACTTTTTAATCCACGCATCATCATATTTCAACTTCTTTTACATAATCATTCATCCCTTAATCTATCATCATAAATGCTTTTTCTTAAGCAACTCATAAACAACATTAACACACTAAAATTAGAACATAAATCTCTTTATCTTTACACCTACATTAAAGCATATATATATAAATCCATGATCATGATCATGATCATCAAATCTCAAATCATTCATCATATTTGATTCATTTTGCAACTACCCATGAAGATCAAAGTATAACTTACTTAATAAAACTCCTAGCTCTTCAAAATCACATGAACCCTAGCTTTCCATGTATCACATGATCATCATCTTGGAGTGGTGGAGTAGGATAGGTTTTGTAGTGGTAAGGTGATGAAGATAATAAAATAGAAGTAGAAAGTGAAGGGTGAGAGCAAGGGCAACATTGAAAGGTAAGAAGAGAGGGTCGTAGATGAAGACAAAATGAAGAAGATGAAGATGAGAGATTAACAAAGAGACGAGAGTGTTTACCCAAAATGAGAGACAAATTAAAGTTATCTTGCAAAGATGAGGGTAAAAAGGGTGAGGTGTGTGGCAAGTGGCATGACACTTGTCACTTGCCATATGTCCTCCTCTCATGGTTTCTAACGGGTCCTTTTTAACAACTAGTCCATTTGTCTCCAATTTCTAATCCAATTGTCTCTCAATTTTCTATGACATTTGTCATTAAATCCTAATACCACATGTCAAAATTTCTATTGCCATTTGACACTTATTTCTACTACTATTTGTCAATTGTCTTGCCACTTGGCATTTTCCCTACTCCCAAGTATGCTCAAATTATCAAAAAATTTCTAAATCTTCACAAAAAATTCTAACTCAATATTCATACACACCAAATAAATTTTTAAGACGTATAATCCACAATTCACATCATAATCACATTAAAAATCAATTATACCTGGAAAGTGTCAAATGAGTGCATGAACAGTCATTGTAATGTGTGCAAAAGTCAAATTCGTGTGTATGTATGCTATATTATGCATGAGAATGAAATGCACTTCCTAACTTCACAATAATATCTCTCATGTACAATTATTCCAGGGTTCTAACCCTTAGCATGGAAAAATGAGATGTTACATGAATAATATTGAATCAATCTTTAAGAAAGATCATAACCAAGATTTTCCATATCAAAACAAAAAAAAGAGATAAAATTGAAGACATTAAGGTTTAAAGAAATTTAGACGAAATCTTCTTATTCTAATGAGTTTAGATCTTTTAAGGTGATCTCCAATCCTTTTACTATCCAAAATGTCTATAAAATTGATCTCTTATAGGTTTTTGGAGCTAACCTTAGGTTTATAATAGAAAAAAATGATAAGAAATTGACAAAAGAATTAGTAAGCCCGCTAAATTTATGGTTTCATATTTTAAATACATTTTAATTAGACATGGTTTAGGGCACAATTGTTCCTTAAGTCTAATATATTTTTATACCTTTCTAAGAGAGATAAAGTCCTTATCATCTGCCTTACTATATTGTTTTTCAATTGTTTATAAAATACTTTCCTTCAATTGCAATCAAGTTTAATCTAAATTAATAATCATAAAAAGTAGTTCAATTTAAAAAATTTAACCTTATATATGAAATGAACAAAAATAAGTGACAAAATTTCAACTCAAGAACTTAATTAGTGGAAAAAGATTAAATCATATTTTTAGCATCATTATAGAGCATTAGAGGTTTGTTTAAAAGGTCATTCTAACCTTTTGAAGCAAAAATAAACACCTTATTGTAAATACACCCAATTACTTACTAGTCATTATTTGAAATGGCTACTAGCACTACTCTTAACTTTTATCCTTACTAGTTAGGATAAGTCAATGGAATGGATTTTTCTAATCTCATTGTACTAACTATTTTACATCAGAGATAATGGGATATTAGACTACTTTTTAGTTTAACTTTAACTTATTTTTTGTTAAAATTATATATAAGGTATCATTAATCAAATCAAACATCAATCTTAAGACAATTAAATTTGAATGAAACAAAACTACTCATCAATGTTTATACTCTTCAATTTAATATTGTTGATTCATAATGCAATTAACATCTAATGGTTTCTCTAAATTATTTTTCTTTTATTGTTTAATTTCATGAAATTATCACCTATTATTGCAATTATTCAATTTACTTAGGGAATAGGCTAAATTAAAATGAAATTAATTCTACTCCACACTTAATTTTCAATTTACTTAAATGTACGAAATAATAAGCATGATGCAAAACATAATTTACAATAAAAGTGTAAAAGAGGAAGTGAAATTAAAGATGAATGGAAACTTCTCTTAGTTAATTGTTTCATGTTATTCAATATTTTTTGAAAATTAAAAAATTATATTTAAAAAGTAGGAATAAAGAACATTCTTAGAGAGGTTCTATACTCTCATTAGTCTTTTACAACAATAGCCAACATAAAACGACATCATTCTATCAACTCCTACTGCAACGACATCGTTACACCAACAAACACATTCATTATACCAAAACTGTAACACACCACTCTCGCAGAGTACATGCCTGAAAGTATTGATGATTTTTTGAGAACATACTTTACAACGATGGCACGTTAAGACAGTCAAATCAGGTTATTGCAAAATTTTTCTTAAACACCAACACATTTTCAACAATTAGTAATCATTAGGCTCATTTCATTTACAAACATATTCAGTCATAAATGTCATTACACTTTACAATTCACATAGACATTGTATAATAGTTGTAGAATATATTTCTTAATACAATAAAACTGAAGACATGTGCAGAGGCAAACTTGTAAGATCCCAATATCCCATATTAGGTGCTAGGACCCCAGAATAGTGTAAATGAGAGTATACTGAGAAATTGGAAGTACATTTCATACATCATATGACATATTTAAATATTTGATATTCATGAAATAATTGTACATGCATTCATTGACATTTTCTGGGTATAATTGATTTATAAATGTGATTAAAATGAGAATTGCAATTTTTATGTGTTGAAAATTTATTTGGAGAGTGACATTATTATTTCTAAATTTTTGGTGAATTTTAGGAAAATTTCAAAAAATTTGACGTCTTTTTGGACTAGGAAAAATGTTGAAAAATGGAAAAATGAAAGCATGATACATGAGCTGACTATTTAGTACCAAATGGCCTACATGTAATGGAGACATGTGGTTATGAATTATGGAATACACGTAGGTCATGTTTTGGTTTGGAAGAGTACTGTAGCTGGTCTGTTCTTCATTGGAATCACCGGAGAAAACCAAAACTCTTTCAATTGTTCAACATCACCAAAATATCTTGTTGATTATGCTTGAGTAATTGGCCAATGATTCTTACATCAAAGTAAGAATTTTAGTTCATATCAACTGCTAGAAATTGAGCTAAACCAAGAAAGTTGAGTTTTAGGTTTATGATACCATAAATGTGATGATGTTTGAGTATGTGTGAATGAATTCATGCATGAGTGGGATAAGAAGAAGTGATTTCAGTGATTATTGGTGAATTAGAAAGTTTGCAAAAAGTGTTAATGAAAATGGGAAGATGCAAAAGATGGAAAGTGTAGAAAATTGGAGTTAACTGGAAAAAAATGCAAGAAAGTTATAACATGCATAAATAGTGATCTGTTTTGATGTTTATGTTGAATCTTGGATTTTTGATTTGTTATGTTATGTTGAACTGAAAGGGATGTAGAAAAGATGATTCATGCATAAGATGAGTTGTTGTGTTTCAAGTAGGATGAAGATGATAGAAAAATGTGGAATGAAGGTGGAAAAAAGATGGAAGAAAAGAAAAAATAAAAATAAAAATATACAGAAAAATATGAAATATACGTGAATGATATACGATTTTTGATGTTTGTTTGTGATTATGGATTTTGATTTCTTATGGATGATCTGAACTAAATTGATGGTTGAAATGAAGAGAATTAGGGAAGAGAAAGAAGAAGAAGAAACCCTGCGTTTTATTAATCTAGGGAGAGAAGAGAAGAGGAGTTGCACCGAAGACTTACTTAAGGGAGACTGTTCTGAGCATCCTTTGTTCTTTTTGTTATAACTTCTTCTCCTGACATCCAAATAATATGGGATTTGAACCAACAAACTCTTAACACATTTTTCTTTATCTCCACCCAAATGTATAGCCATCTGAATTAATTCGGAAAAGATTGAGTGATAAGTTTAGGATGAAATGGTGAGTGTACTGGAATATTTTGAATTGGAATATTGTCATTGAACATGCTTCGATATTTTGCTTATATCTTGATCTATAGATTTTTAAATGAGTTGATTCTTAATTCCAATTAAACTAGAGACATATTTATAAAACTTTCTTGAAAATAAGAATTTTAATTCTGTCTCTAAGAATTTCAAAATCTGGCTTGAAATTGAGTATTGGCTTAGGCTATAACACTACCCGAGACAGAAATCATGTCCTGTTGTTATCGAATAAACTGTATTGATGTAGGCAGAATTAGATTAAAGTGTCTTCACAAACGTTGTAACTTATTCTCTTAGCTTTCAATTGGTGTAAAGTTTGTAATTTTGGATATTTGAATTGAGAGATATGAGCTGTATAACTTGAAAGCATAATCCTGCACTAGCCAAAATTTCAAATGTACTTAGTCTATAGTATTTTGAGCATAACTCATAGAATAATAAACCAAAATGTATGATCTTGGTATGATTAGCAACTGGAAACACAAGGAAAAAATTGTTTAGAAGGAAGTATTGCTAAAAAATCCATCTTCCTTGTTATAATGATCATGCAAAGTTGACCCGAAAGTGGGTTTTGAGAAAAAACTGGAATAGTTAATGAGTGTATGAATTTTGACACATTTGAAGTACAATTGATCTTTGCATCAGTTTATTACAGAAGTATACCCAGGCATATGTAATTGAACATGCATGTTACATGATGCATTTATAAAAATGCATATTCAGTTACATCAACAACGTGGTAACATGAAATTGCCTTTGATTGTATATAGAAGAGCAAGTAGAGTGACCACTTCCAGATATTGCCGGAACTTCAAGGCAATAAGCAAAAAGGGAGCAATTGTGAGTAATCTAATATGGTATCACCTTAACTTGTTTTGTTTATTACTGAATTGAATTTGATATTGATGAATGTGTACTTAATTGTGTACTGAATTCCGGACATGAAATATTCGAGGAGTTTTGATGCATGATTAAACATTGGAAATGTTACTTGTATGTGAATGAGATTGACTTCATGGTTCTCAACTTGAACATTCATGTCAGACCTAGTCCAATGATTATTGTGAACAAAAACATGAATACAAATGTAAGTGATCAAATGTGATGATTGAAATTGAGGAATGCATTTCATTCTAATGTATGAATATAAAGGCAATTGTGACTGATGTCACCAGTGAAAAAGAGCTTAAAGCTCAGACATTCATGATTAGAGCCTAAGGCTCAATGTGTACAAAGAGCCCTATATCCCCAACAGATAAGGGACACTATGAAAGAGCCCGATATCTATAACAGATACGGGACAGTGAGAAAGGCATAGTCACAATAAGGAAATAAATGGAATCGAGTCTCATAACATTGCATACACATATGATCTAAATAAATTGAATGATTGCAATGTTTTGAGAACTTTGTGTATGAAATAAATGATAAATTATCAATGTGTATGTTCTGCAAAATTGTACCGAAATGATGAAATGTTTGAATTTTGTTTTTGAAATATAACAATTGTGATCATGTGTTATGTGTTATTACTTAATAAAAATCAAGTTGATTGGAATTACGTGATAACATGATTTATTATGTGTTGTATGACAAGAGTGAACCATGGAGGATGGTTACTCTGATGAGTTCGCAAAACTCACTAAAATTGCAACATTGACAATTTCATATTCGAGAGAGCGACGACCTAGCTTCTAAAACTATATAGAAGCGATTTTGTATAATTTGTGGAGATCAGATATGACTCAAAGGTCGGTCAGCTGGGACTGAAGGAATAGTTTGTTTAATTTTTGTTTAGTTTCCTCATGTATGTAGAATATTATGTAGACTGAGTTGTAAACACTCTAAGTTGACATTGTACATTGTAAAATATGGATGATGGTTAATGCTACAGTGTAAATTATAGTTTGAGAAATGAAATGAGGAAAATTTTGGTTTTCAGACAATGTGTTATTTATGATTTTACTTACAATGCCATGTGATATAGTGAAGGTGAAATGGTTAACACACCATTTCTATCGGGCATGTACACGTGTGTTCGAAGGATGCACGTGCATGTGTCAGATGGGAGTGAGATGTTACATTTTCAATACCGGAGAATAACAAATACATGTGTCATGTGTGACACAGATTCAATACAATCATTTATATCTAATACCCTACTAATATGAATAAGAAAATGGAGTGTGAAAAATTAGGATGTTTGTAGATCTCAATTTCTATGAACTTGATGGTAGACAACATTAGAGAAATTTATTTTCTCTTGCTGAATGTTAAGCTGCAATTAAAGAAAAGCTTTATGGGATTAAATATTTATATCCCCCTATATCATGTCAAAATCTATGGATTTATTTATGTATATCTATATATGTTCTAATGACATAGGCTCAAGGTCAATCTGTATATATATGCCCAATGACTTTTAAAAGCTCAATATCAATATAAATCTTAAGACTTTCACTTGTATTATGACAATATATAATATGACAATATGTATGACTGAGAACAAAATGATGATCATCTTTATTCTTAATAAATCATATTGTCAAAATACATGAAAAATACAAATGTACAAGGAGCTAATATAATAATCTCTAACTAACAGTGTCTAAGGACCTCAATATACCCATACTGTATACATGTCGCTCAAAAACATGTGGTTGAAGTCATTTAGTCAAAGGATTAACAAGCATATCCTCAATCCTCAAATGCTCCACCTCAACGTCATCTTTCTGTATCAATTCCTTAATGTTCAAATATTTGACTTCTAAATTTTTAGACCTATTGATATTTTTATTACTATTTCTGAACAAAATAGCAAAAAGATTATCATAATATAATTGAATAGGTCTAGCCATCGAATCAACCACAGACAGCACAAGAATCAAGTTTTTGAGTCAAACCGTCTGTATAGTAGCTCCATAGTATGTCACAAACTCTGCATATATGGTATATGTGAACGATATCTTGCTTGCATCAAAGGTTTTTGCTTCCATGACTTTCAACAACCTTTTCGAAAGCCAAAACAATTCCTTTTTCTCGACGACCTTCACGAAAGTTGATTACCGAAACATCATTAATGTCTTTCTACAACTTTCTTTGAACCTCTTGACGGGTTAAAGAATCCAAACATTCACAAATTTCTTAAGCAGTTGCAGGAGATCTTAATTTTATACGCATAATTTTCATGTCGAACTTTTTTATCACAAGTCTAATATAGGTCCAGCCCACACTAAATATGACCTTTTTTTTGGTCGGCTATTAATTTAGATCACATATTGGTCACTTTATTACCTTTTAATTGGATCGATTCGCTTAATATTGAATTTATTAAAACCAAAGAACGTAATTAACTGTTGCCCAATAGTTTCAAAAAATTTCCAACATTGGTAGCCATTCAATATCACAAAACAGACACGAGAGGTTATCTTTAAGGCCACTGAAAGAACGTTGACACGTTCAAAAGGCAATGCCAAGCTGTTAATTGCTACTGGAATATTTTGGATTCTTTATACCAAAACGGTATTGCATTTAATATATTACTTGGTTTATTCTGACTAAGTGGAAGAAAATCAGAGTTTTTTTATATTTTCTTTTTGAAAAAGTTCAAAACATGTATTATATTATGTAATATAACAATATCAAATACTGACATTTGTCCAGTATATGTTTTGTTTAATATAAAAAGAACATGTGATGAACTATATGAGCAACTTTTGCCAATATGTTCTTGCAATTTGCAATTATGTTGGACAAAAGGTTATATTAATTGATGTAGGGCCACGGCATTTGTAAATTGGAGGGTCAAAGTCAGTAGGATAAACGTGGGCTAAAGGGCAGAGCTGCTTCACCCTCTGATTGTTGTAGTCACTACCACGGCACTGCCTGAACACATCGCATGCACTATTGCACCCAACGTACTGCCCTTCCTTGTTCGTCGCCACCAATGGAGATGGACATATGTTCCCGATGTTTTGAACGCAGTCCACTACTGGGCACGGTCCCGACCCACCTTCCACCAACGACCCACCGTCCGGTTGGATACGGACCGCCACGTTATGCCCGTGGGTCAAGCTCACTTCGTAAGAGACCACGTTCTTGTTGATACCGATGTAGAGTAGGGTCACAGGGTACGCTGGCGGTGGACCTTGACAGATTGACTCTCCTGTTCCGCAGTCGCCTGTATCGCAAGAGAAGTAATTGGTTGCGTTTGTCGTGCACCTGGTTCTTGCCCATAAGACACCGTTATAGGGGTCGGGCATTAATAAGCTTTCTAAGGTACCCGGGTTGTTCCCGTCGTTCAGGTCGCCGTCGGATGGGCTGGCGGCTAGCCACAAGGTATCCTGACAATTGTTCTCGAACCGGAAGAATATGTCAGAACAAACACCTGTAATAAAAAAATGGAGGTAGTTTGATAAGAAGATAATATTTAACAGACGAATGTCTCTGTGTCCAGGCATGTTACTAGTGATTTGATGAGAATGCGGAACCTGATATGGCCAAAGAGAGGAGGAAGACGTTGAGAATTGACTTGGCAGCCATTGGATATTCCTTTGCTTGGAATTTGCTCAGCTGCATACTGCGACTAAATAGTGATCCGTAACATCAACGAATGAAGGAAGTTGAATCGTATTTTTCCTTTGTAAGTTACAAAGTTTTCATGTTATAATTAATGACTGTATTTACTTCAATATTAATTATGATACTAAAGGTGGTTAATCTCATATCTAATGCATTTATCATGAGCATAAGATCTCAATCCCCATGTATGGTCATTAACTCTTAACCAGCTAAGAATTTAAAAATTAAAATCAATGGATTTTTAAACTCAATCCCCATGTTCGAGTGTCGTTGAACTTAAATTCAAGGTATTGAAATTCAACAATTCATGCACTATTTCAGTGACTTCCTTTTATAATTATTCTCTTATCCTCGATTGAATCAAGGCCATTTCTTACTTTAATTTGACCTGATTTGATACGATCTCATTTAATTATGTATTAATATTGTTAAAAGAGTTAAAAGCTCTAGTGCGCCAAGTGGTCGTCACCTCATATTTGAACTCCATCAGAACCGAACCTGAGAAATTCAAAATTTTCAAGGGGACATCTTTTAGTTGTTCTTTCCCGAAAGAATGGTGTCCTTGGTATGTTATCTACAATTACTAAAAGTTAGAAAGAACAAAGGCCCAAAAGGCCTTGCTCCGATTGTCCCAACTAATCAAACCGACTACATAATATAATTTGCAAAAGTTATTTACTATCAAATTGAAGTAGATTATTTTTAGCTAAAGTACTACCGATAAATTAATAATCCAGACCAAACATGCTCTGATATCATATTAGAATTTTTAATATGAGCAAAGTGTAGAGTTCACTAACAAGAATTGTGCTTGGGTCAACCATTGTCAAAACGACTAGAACTAGTTATTTAAATAATTCACTCTGTACATATAAACTCTTTAATATTTTCATATTTAGTCAATATAAGATACTCTAACTGTCAGAAGATCACTAAGGTCATCTCCAACGATGGCACCAAAACACCAAATTTAGTGTTTTGGTGCAACGAATTTATTCCAAGGAAGACACCAAATTTCAACACCAAAATAGTGTAATGAATAGTAACACATCAAATTTGGTGTGTTACTATTCATGTACCAAAAGTTGTAAAAAGACAACTTTGTCCATTTTCTTTTTAACGTAATCCTTTTATGTCCTACTCACAATTTGATTTATTTACATAATTTATTAAGTAATTAAATTTAAAATATATATTACTTTACACAAAATATATCATTACAAAGATCTCATTGAGACATTTAAAACGAGACTAATATTGAATATAATATTAAATTTATTTTT